>JALLOT010004411.1:0-19394 GCA_036939595.1 Thalassiosira livingstoniorum | reverse complement strand
ATTTCGCCGATAATCGCCAAATCGCTAAATTTTAATCATTCCAAGGATGTTCCTGGTGTTATCAGAAAGCCAACCAAATATTGAATATGTTGCAAAGTGTACCACCATTTATTATGCATGAATGTAGTGTGTAATAGAGTGCCCAAATATGTCCAAATCTGCTTGAAATGTATAGCAATTCTAATCTTGCAGCTTCATCTCCTCTGCCACTAAATTCTCACCTGCCAATGCACACACAATTTCATAAAAGCTGAAAAGCAACAGCTATGTCCCCTTGCATGTCACCTCTTGTAAATCCAAAAGACTTTACATTACCTCCCCACAACAATCCAACCATTCTGTTACTTAATGCAGCTTAGTGTACAAGAAAATTAGGCTAAGGAGTCCCTGACCAAGAACAAACATAAAAATCATGTTTCTCTCAAAAGCAATCACATTCCAGTTGCTGTACATATCATTGATATCAAATAATGTAAGAGTTGATACTTACCTCTATTGAAGAGAAACCTCTTGAAACATATTACAATTATTGAAACAAACAAGTACAAGAGCAATAACAACTCATCCATATTGATTTACAACACGCCTGATCAAATTGAAAAGGAGTAATGTGGCAAACATATCAACACAGTGAATGAGGGTGAAAAATAGCCAAAGACAACATACTGACTTCTTTAAAGAACCCCCATTCTAAAGGGTAAATGCATCATATTCACTCCCTAATTCACAAAATATAAACTCCTGATCGTTCCATGCCCATGCTAAGACAAACAAGAACACAGTTTATCAACTTAAAGCATATAAAAAAGTTGACTCCATTGTTCCAAATGACCTCAAGTAATGGTATCAGCATAAGTTTCCAAAGCCTCTTTCCATTATTTTGTGGGACTCAGAGACTGTACCAAAAAATAATTATATGAGAACAGCATCACCAAATGTTCTCAAATATGCAATTCCTTAAATTGAAAATTAACTGAAAGCATCAAACCCCCCGTAGACTGTATATTGGAAGGGGGATTTCATGAAAAGGAGCTGATCATTGATCATGTGCTAGTAAGTTTTGCTAGCTTTTCTATGTGGCGGAGGTTTCAAATTTCAGCTGCTTTTTCCTTTTTTGGACTGTCTGTTGTCCCCTAACTTTTGGAGGTTGTTTTTCCAGACCCCATGGTACTGGTTTCACTTGTTTTTTAAAAAAGGGGGTTCTGAAAAGGGGTCAAACAATTTCATTATATAATATTTGCCAGATCCACCTTCGGACCCCTTTTTTCACCCCAATTTATGTTTTGACACATTTGTTTTCAAATGTAGAACATTCTACTCTACACTCACTCATGAAAAGGACCCAATAGAGACACTAGAAAGAACCTAGAAAAGAACCCAAGAAAAGGACCTAGAAACTAATGTAGAAAGGAACCCAGAAAAGAACTCAGAAAAATACCTAGGAAAGAACTTAGAAAAAACTAGAAAAGAATCAAGAAAACAATCTAGAAAATGACCTAGAAAATAAGCTAGAAAAGAACCTAGAAGAGAACTTAGAAAGAATAAAGAAAAGAACCTAGAAAAAACCTAGAAAAAAACTTAGAAAAGAACCTAGAAAAGAACCTAGAAAAGAACATAGAAAAGAACCTAAAAAAACTAAAAAAAAACTCAGAAAATCACTAAAAAGTACTAAGAAAAAGACCTAGAAATGGACCTAGAAATGGGCCTAGAAAAGAACCTATAAGAGAGCTTAGAAAAGAACCCAGAAAAGAACCCAGAAAACAATCTAGAAAAAAACTAAGAGAAGGACCTCAAAAAACAAGAAAAAACATAAAAAAATAAAAAATGTGCTAGAAAAGAACCTAGATAAGAAGAACCTAGAAAATGACCTAGAAAAGAACCCAGAAAAGAACCAAGAAATGAACCTAGAAAAGAACCTAGGAAAGAACTTAGGAAAGAATCTATGAAAGAACCTAGAAAAAAACCTAGGAAAGAGCCTAGGAATGAACCTAGAAAGAACCCAGGAAAGTGCCTAGAAAAGAACCTAGAATGAACCTCAAAAAGAACCTAGAAAATGAACTACAAAATGACATAGAAAAGGGCCTAGAAAAGGACTTAAAAAATATCTAGAAAAGACCAAGGAAAGAATCAAAAATGGAGATGGTTTTACAGACCACTTGGACCTGGACTTTCTTTGACTTTTTTTGAAAAAGGGTGCCTGAAAGAGATCCACCATTTATATTAAAAACAATGTTGGACCCACTTGGACCCCTGTTTTTGTCCCAATTTATGTTTAGACAGTTTGTTTTCAAACATACAGCATTCTACTCTATCTCAATAGCCATGTCTTTCATTATTATTATTATTGTCAAGAGTCCATAATCATAATGGCAATGGCAATATTATTATCAATCAATCCATCCCGCAGCAAACCACCAACCACCATGAAATAACCACACCACACCACACCAACACCAGCATCACCATCATCAGCAGCATGGGTGTTCAAACTTCCGTCTTGATTTGGTGGATTGTTGCATGCTGGTGCATTATTTTCTGTCAACAATGTCATTTATTACAGTCCTCCCTTCAAATTGACTGCAATAGCAATAGTTTGGCAGCCATCTTATTGTCCACAGTGGTGTGGTCATTGTTGTGTTGCAAAGAGCATCATTTTTGATTGCCTCAGTGGCAGGCAGTTTTGAGTTGTAGCATCAGTTTTGCTTGCGACCATCTGCCTTCATTCACTTCAAGCATCTGCATTGGTTTGCTTCAAACAGAATGTGTTGTCAACTGCATTTTTGGCAACATCAGTACTTCCATTGCCATCACCATTGTTTTGAGATGTTGGAGATGTTTACCAAGAAGTTTGAGTTAGTTGTGGGCAGTTTCAAGTTATTTGCTTTGATTTTTGATATTGTTGAGTGCTTTGATTCAAAACACTGACATTTACCATGGGCACAAAAGACAGGAATCCAAAAAAGTAAGCACTTCCAACAAGGCTGGAATTTGTTTTAAAGTTAGTAGATTATTAAAAATGAAATAACACTAGATGTCAACTATAACAAAAATATCATTGTGACTAACACAGCTACTGATTGTACTATTATTCTTATCATAAATTATTGAATTATAGAGCATTATCAATACTGTTCCAACCGTCAGCCATCCCTGGTATTGTCATTCATAGCTATTCAATAACTTACATATAAAACATTTTTGTTAAAGATTTTACTGTACTTCTATAGTTTGTTGTGTTTTTTTTGTATTACATACATACTTAGGAGGTAAGATACAAAAATGTGCAAAATATTTCAACCCTGACGTTGAGGTGCTAGAGTTCAGTGAATGATGAATTGATTTTATCAAATCATGGAAAAATCTATTATACATGACTATCCCATGACCAGGAGGGTGCTCATTGACAGTTATAGGTTCTGACAAAGGAGTAATTTAAACATAGATCTGATCTAGGATAAAATCCCATGATGTAGTTTTTTCATATTAAGTAGAATTGATACAATACTGTAGTACAATGAACATGGACTATCATACAGCATGTCTTCTGTCAATGTAGGAGAAAACTTTAATTTCAAGACCAGATTCCCCTAATACCTTATGAAGAATTGCCTTTAGAGACCCATTTAAATGATTTTTAAAAGGTAAAGTGATATACATCCTCCACCTGGAGCATCCATAGAAGGTTGTGTCACATTGCTTTTCCTTCTGAAATGCATGTGATGGCCAGAAACATCACCTGCACATAGGCAAATTGACCAAGCAGTAAAATTTATGAAAAAGAAGTAATGATACACTGGAGAAAAACATTCTTTGAAAAAAAATATGCTTGTCTAAAAAAACATTTAACAATTTCAATGACCATATAGGACACAATAAGTAAAAAACACACAGATGGACGTTTTTTAGCATATCTTTTTATATATATATTTTAAGTCACTAATAACTAAAGAAAACTACATAGATTCATACTTCAGTATGATTTTGACGTATAGAATTTTATACAAATTTTGTGAACTATTTCTTTACCTTACAGAGGAAAAAATTGCAAACCAGGTGAATATTCACCATTCAGATGTTAATTTTTATGTCATGTGCTTCATTTATGATAATGATTTTATATGTAACAGATCTAGCTCCTCATAAATTAGTCAATCTAATGAGTCACTAGATCTTGCAGTCTTCTTGTGTGATGATGAGATAAATAATCATTCTCTTGAAGCAGCAGAGAAACTTTTTTCCTGATGCTCTTTAGTTCTCAAAGTAGCTCATATTTGCTTGTTGGAGACTCTTGTCCAAGAAATATGCTTGTTAGTACTGTTGCTGTTTGAATTTGGCACTTGCCAATTGAATTTATCTCCTCAGTTGTTTTATCATTCTTTCCTGCTTGTTTCAAAGTTTCAAAATCAACAGCATGAGTAGTGATTTGGTCACTTCTATTCTTTTGACTTATTCTTGAGATGACAAAACAAAAATACAGCCCAGAGTAAAGTATTATAAATACAATCTTTGGTTGGATTCAGTGTAATTGATCAATTACTGATTGAGTGGAGGTTGAGAATTGCTTTGTTGAGAGAAAGACAAGTTTGATAAATATTTCCACCATTAATGCCTAAAGTCACAAAATCAATTATCTCAAAATATCATTTAAAAAAATGTCTTCAATGGAGGTAACATCTTAGAAAAGCTTAATTTGATAATTTTATTACAATACTTTTTATTTGTTTTTGATTGAATGAAGTATAAGCAGACAATAAATGTATTGACACAGCGCTGTAACATTATGTGTACTTTTGGTTAGATATTGGTTCCAATTAGTACTTTTTAATTAAAACTTTGACTACTTCCTTGTGGCTACAAATTTACACTCTTGTGTACAAAAATGTAGTATTTAAGTAACTGCATGATTAAGAAATGCTCATATTATAATCCAGACAGTGGTTTCATTAAATCAATTCTTAAATGTTAATATCACCACACCATGGCAAGAATTTACTTATTTCATGCTAGAATTGCAGTGATGTCAATACTGCAAGGCATTAAGATATTAAGATATAACCCAACAGATACTGTGTTGTATCTTGCTTGCACAATTACAATGAATAAATATCACTATTTGGTACAAGCCATACTAATAATATTGTACTGTGTGTTTTAGTACAAAACAAGACAAAAGTTTTGATCTACTTTAGTTTACCAAAGGGAGTTTTTAGCACAACAAATTTATGGAATCATGAGTGTCTTGTTTCCTTGTTTGTGTTAGACTCTTTGGGGGCTATATTCCATACCCCATGACAACTGTTTTAAAAACATTTAGGTCCTTGATGTGAAATTTCTCATAGTGCTAGCAGTGACAGTAGATAAAATCCACAAATGGTGTAAAAGAATAGGATTTGAAGAATAAAAGCAAATATCAGAAATGGTAAGAGGCACACCATATCTTGCACATCTAGTCTGACAAAAATGGAATCAGTCACCTAGGCAGCCATGGGTAAAGTACACTGATAATAACAATAGTGTGAAGTTCCATGTTCCATGGTTACAGAAATATACTCCTAATGTGGCTGAAAGTTTTAGAATGCAAAATTTTTAACCTGATAACTTGAATATGACATCATCATGGTGGCATCATAATATCTGTGTAATGGAGGTTCAGAGTGAACTTTTTCAATGAATCACATTTTATGTGTATATCCCCTTTTTTTGTTTGAAAATTCTGGAGTAAAAGCAACTGAAGTTCCATGTTGATAGCAATAATGCGTTTGGGAAAAAATAAATAAAATGCAATAGACACCCAATTCCTCACATCCCCAACAAGAATAGATACATGAATTTTAATTTTCCGTGAACAGGTTTTGGAATTCCAGCATCATCTGCAGTTTTGAGTATTTCTCAACCATTATCTAGATAGAGTGTTTCTAGGTTGGTTGTAAAACGTGAGCATCAGACCAGCTGAATGTACTACAGTGTCCTTTATGTGAGGGTGGATTTCAGAGAGCTAGAAAGGATTACCTTAACAAAAACTTCAAACGAGAAAGTTTCCAGTTGCACTTGAGTTTTGTACTGACAAATTACAGCATTGAGCTTTAAGGGACAAAACGCAGGTTGAGCTATGGCACCAGTTACCAGTAGTAAGTTACCACATGACTGCATAACTGAATTTGTCTTACATTTGAAAGGTCTTATTACCAATGGTCAGTGCCAGATGTAAAGTCAGTATTGTATTATAATTCACAGATAAAACAAAGTCGGTATTGGAAGGATGTACAGAAAGGGTGGATATTATTGACAACCTGTCTTTCTTCTGTGTGGGACTTACCAACTGGAGAAAAACAATTCAAACAATCTGAGGAATAACGCCCTCTTGTGACAAACCTATGTATTCATTGGTAATAGGCATCCTTTTCAAATGGGAACACATACACGGATCATTCTATTATTTTTTCAATTTTGAGTTATGTTGATGCTGTGTTTCACTTGAAGTGGAGGTTAGAAACCCCTTATTGGTTGTGCCAAGACTACCTTGTCTAAAAACACACAAATTCCCGACACCATTTCACATGAAAAGAAATGCCTTTTTATCACGATTACTACTCATGCACACTTTCTTCAATGACTTCAAAACCCTCAGAAGAGACCTTTAAAGCTTCCGCCGCACGTTTCGCTCGCTGATCCCTTCTCCTTTGAAGTTCTCCCACTCCTCCATCTGAAGACCACAGGAGGGCACTGTCATCTTCGTCCAGAGTTCGTTCAATTCCGCTATCGTTTATGCATGCCTGGGCCAGCAACAATCCGAATTCAGTATAAAAAGCTTTCCATTGTTCAATTTCAATATCTTTAGGTGGGGGCACGGATGGTAGCAAATCATCAGATAAAGATTGGAGTGGGTTGTCACTCGTATCACTCGGAGCTGATGTAGAAGCACTCTTGACAGCAGTGCCGGTGGATGTAGAGTCATTTTCCAATACAGGAAGTCCACGACGAAATCTTTCCAAAATAAAAGGATAGCCAAAGAGCAAAGATTTCCTACCGAGAAATTTACTCGGCTTTTTAACGACTTTTTGGCCCTTTTCTTTCTTCGAATTCATGAGATTGTCATTGGCGAGCCCATTCCATAATATTCGAATAGCATCATTTTGTAATTTATCCGGGTATTTGGCTTCCTTTTGCTTTTTGATTTTTTCAAGTTGAACTATATTTGACTCAAGTTCAGATATTGATTCAAGAGGAGCTGTCGATGCCAAACCCGACGACAGCAGTGACATAGCTGATTGGGAATAAGTTGATGGTGCTTCCGGGATTATTGTTGTATTTATGGTACTCAATAACACTCTTGCACAAGTCAATGCACATCGATTAGCAAAATTCACATCCAGATGTGACGCCGACTTTTGCGAAGGAGAAAAGGCACATCGAAGTCTCCCATCGCCAGGATGTAAAATACCCGACGCGTCTGTATCAGAAGCAGACGACGATCTCGCTGCCACCAAGCTCAAATACGATTTGACAGCCGAGTCAATTTTGGACGAATCATTTTCGACGAGGGATTGGGCGAAGGACTCCATTGATGGCGGCGGGACTGGGGCAGCGGAGACAGAGGTCTGTTGCGCGATTTGTTGAGTGAGGGATGAGAGGGCTTTGACGTAGAAGTCTTCATGCTTTTTATTGTTGGACGGTGGTGGTGCTGACATGTTTTAAAGTAAAGCTGTGTGATCTGTGTGTGATAAGACGGCTGCAATGGGCAATGATGAGGGGACCTAATTTCTTAAGTTGTTCTGGAAGTATACGTATTTCAGCGATTTTTATAAAAATGAGTGAATAAATACGGTTTTTCAGCGATTACAAAAATGACATCTAAAAAATCCTAGGTAAAATCGAATTTCAATAATAACCAAATGGATCTTAATGTGAGATACCTATGATACTCAAAAATTTTTATTGATATTTGGAGAATGTTATTAAAAAAAAACTCTCCAAAAAGGGCTTTTCTTAACGTTTTATCTTTTATCCTATACATCATATGAGAATCTTTTTACTCCTACTTACGTAAGTAATAGTATGGTATGATATGATAGAAAAAATAATAATCATACTCCTACATAATTTTTTCTATCTATCTACAATACTCAATGCATAATAAGTACCATACCCCAAAATTGTAAAGTAGCTCTTGTAACATGCTTATTATGATAAGTTAAGGCCTAATTAATTATCGAGATCATTATTTCTACATACTCCAAAGGATAGAAAAATGATATATTCAACTGTATTCAAAGTTATTCATGACTTATTTTTTGTCTTTACTTCTCGTTTTGAGCTGGGGTTTTCTGTTAGTCAACTACCAGACTTTCCTTTTTTGGGTCTAGTATTTGAACTTGCTTAAAAATTGAATTATTTCAAAAAAATTTAAATGAAATACTGCAACCAAAATTTGTCATTCTTCTGTACTTATTGTCCTGGATACATATGGGAAGATAGTACTAGCATAAGAAGTACAAGTATCCTACAATAAAAGCCCGTCATGCATCTTTGGTCATGCTCCACTGGTCCACCAGTCATGCATTTACTGGACCACCGGTCTGGTGCACCGGTGCACCGAACCGGTGCACCGGTGGTACCACCGGTCATGCACCTACTGGATATCTTTGGTCACATCATTAGTGGAAAACCCTGATGAAGCTGTGATTTTTCAAAGCAAATCTAATTACCTACTTAATGTAATTACTCGTGGTACATCAGCGATCTCTAGCGATATTATTATTGATCATCAACATGAATCGTGCACACTCAAGGGCCTAAATGAATGATAGGAGTACAAGTAGGTTCTCTATAAGACTTCTCCATAATAATATTATAAATAAAAAATAATACAAGCCTCGTCACACGTCGCTCAAAAATAGAAGTAGAAATACTCCTACATAGTAATATTGTATCTACCTAGATGTACTATAAGTACATCTATGAATGAATAATTCCAAGAATTACCAGATCATTGATAGATGTCCTCAGAGCAGCTATTTTTATTATTGTGCTAACCAGGAAAAATTAACAAGTAAAGATCTATGCAAATGACCAAATCCTTTTGCAAATGCTTGCATACATTCATTTACAAAAAACTAATTTACACTGCTGTACTTTCAACATTAAACATACATCCTGTTCCTATTAAAACTTTGCAAAACAACAAAACAACGGAAAAGTATAATGTTTAGTCTACAATGCCTTTACTTCAACAAGTTCAGAAATGAATTGAAATTGGATGAGTACTGAACATCTTATTTTTTGTAATAATCTTGGAAAAGAATATTCTATTCAAAACAAAATAAAAAAAATATATGATATCTGAGAAAGTGCTACTTTCACAATAACAACATGAACATGATTTATTGCAGTTTATTCATTTTTACAAATTTATGTCCAAACTTAAGTTTGGCCAAAGTAAGATATATTGCAACATCAATAGCAAAGTAAATTGTCTTTAAACTGCTCAGTTATCAAGGAATGAAAGATATGAAAAAGTATTGATTATATACTTTGTTGTAAATTGGTGTTTTCCTTTATTGAAAGGTCTATGAAAATCTTTTTCTTTTTTCCATGTGCTCTATTGGATATTTCAATACTTCTATGACTCTCTACAGATGGGGAAAAAGATTTATATTTCTTAAAAAATTATTTCATTAGTTTGCCTGGCTGTGCTTGAGATTGTTATTTTGATATTTTTTGAGTATAAACAATGCCTGAAGATAACATAAATTAGACAAAAAATCAAGTAATGAAAATTTCAGAACACATTGTAATAATGAAAACTGAAGTATATTGTATAATTACGTACTTAAATCTAGTACCTAGTCATTGTTATTGTTTATATTTTTCTTATGAGATAAAAGTGCCAGCAACAATTATGAATCCACAAATGTGTTGGTCTGCTCATTCAAGAGATTGAAAATGCTTGTCAGTATAAATCTTTTGATAGACTTATGATTTCCTATAAATTTTGTTATTGATCAATGATGTCAATGCATTGTTCCTTGTTTCTACCTTCTGTTCCTCTTGTTCCTATATTTTGTTGAAAATATCAAAGCCAAGAAACACATAAGCACAAAAAGAATAACAGGAGAGGATAGAATGTTTTGTGTGGAGTTGGCCTTGATAGTACTACTTTGAAAATGTTAACTCTTCACCTTTAATTTCAAACAAAATGGTTGATTGCAGAAGAGATGAATAGACATTGTAATAATAACATTCAAATCAATAAATGCATAGATATTCAATATTTGATAACAATGATCAATTTAGTCAGAGGTGAGCTGGGCTTGGAGCATGCAAAATTCACAAAGCATTTAAGGGACAATGTTTTTTTGAAAAAATGTTAACCCAAGTCAAGGACAAAGCTACAATCACTCAACTGGTTTTATAATCATATGTCAGAATGTTTTTGCTTATTTAAAGATTAGATTTTTTATTTTCAAAAAATATATGGTTATGCATCTTTCTGCTATGTGAAATGGATTCATCCAAATTTGCATTCATTGCCATGAGCTACTTCTGTATTGAATTTCAAGAAGATGTAAGATAAACATTGGATAAAGAATTTCAAACTATACAGAACTTTAAAAAAGGAGAGGTTAATTTTTAAATTCCAGAAACAAGACTGTTGAGTTTAAAATTGTTTAATATCAGATAAATTGGGTTTGGTTTAGTTTAAAACAAATTTTGCTGCAGAGCAAAATGAAATGATTTATATTTTCAGTTTGTTTATAAGCAATTAATGGTGCTTACTTTTTTATTGTCACTAAGTGGTATTGATGCATAAACAAAATAATTCATTTTAAAACTGTTAATCTAGTGCTCAATATAATATTTTACTTGCAATTGTAATTCATTGTGTTTATTTTTTGAGATAAAGTACTTAGCAAAGTAATGTTTTCCACTAACTAATAACTGAACAAAAAAGATTCAGCAGTGATTAATAATAAACCTAATACAATGTATTTTTTGTGTAAATGATATGATTTTTGTGTCTTCTAGAATAATTATTACCCAACAAATATATATGTCATTTGTTAATGGTTTTGTTTGATTCTTGTTTTTACACTCAAACAAAAAGCCTAAATGAAGGGTGGATGTATTCATTTTTGAGTTGGCAAATGATCAAAACAAATTAATTACTATGTAGTAGAGCTCACAAGAAAACCCATCAAATTAACTGGTAGTATCAGGAGTTTGAAGCTCTGGAATTTGGTCAACACTCATCAATTTATAGGCTTGTTGTTTGAACTAGTGCTTACTTCTTGGAAGTGACATGATGAATTGCTGGGGAAGCTTAGTTCATGTTAGGGGATTTATGATTGGGGTTCCTGGAGGATTTTTTGGGACATGTTGATTGATAGACTATTGATAGCATTTTTTGTTTTATCTGCCTGGTAGTTTTAGCTGATTCAACTCTTATTTTTGCACAATATGCATGTTGGATAATGACAATATAAATTCACCTAGAAGTGTGTTCATTGTCCCAAAGAGGCATGTGCACATGACCCAAGAGTTAGCATTTCCCCTTTCAATTTAAAACAACAGGTTTTGACCACACTTAGATACTGGTTATATCACAAACTCCATTTATCAGATTGCCTGTGTTACTAAATTTTTTATCGACCACAATCAAAGAATGATACTACTGATACTCACCACCATTGATAATATTCCTTTAAGCACATAATAGGTAGTAATACTTTTTGCATTAGTACTATAACTTACATTTTTGTACATCATTCTCTTTGTCCATCCTAAGCCCCATCTAGAGTGAACCATGACAAATGGTAGGTAGGCAACCGTAAACTTATTATTAGATGATGATGAATTTTTCATTAAATGAAGTATTTTAGCTATATTCATCCTTTGTACTATTACTAACTGCATACTGTTATATTTATTGTACCTACCATAATTCTTTGAGGCTTGCTTTTTGAAATCCATATGATTTCTTGGGAGATCATAGCAACAAATGATAGATTACAAAGCATATTTTAATTTATTTTCAGGTTTGATATAGAGAATATAGTGTAGTTGATGATATTTTTTAATTCTCAAATTCAAAATATATATAAAATTAAAATTTTTAAGTACATTTAATTGAACCATCACTGGTAACAGATTAAATTGCACCCCCGGGAGTGAGCCCATGTCTCACCCCTAAGAACATAATATGTATGTAATATTTGAATAGCTATGCTACTTTTCCATAAAGTCTGTGATAAGCCGCTACCCAGGCAGTGGCCCAGACCACAATTTTTGTTGAGTACATTTTGCAAGCAATAAAGTGGACAACAGCTCCTGTTTAGCAGAAAGAGTCCAGCCAAGAATATGCGCCATGGAGAAGTCCGCCAAGAAAGCTAGGGAGGACCCCAACCATCTGTGTGCATGTTGTTTGAATTGTGCAAGGTCATTGTTAATTTGACCATGTGCATCACGTTGAAGGATGTTTTGCTGTTTGTGTGTGATATCATTACATTTGTCCCGCATGGTGCAAAAAATAGTTTGCCATAAAGTTGTTAGAAGTATTCTCAGTTTGTCAAAAACTTTGTCAACCCGGAAATGTTGCGACGCTGCTTTCCAATGCCATGTAAGAAAGCCCCATGGGAATACATCATGCCACCACATGGCTGATAATGTTAACACTCAAAGTGGCAGGCACAAAGGGTAATGTGAATCAAACTCAGCATCCCCACACAATGTCTTAAGGATCTGGAGAAATGGTATGTAAACTCCTGACAGAACCTTTGATAAAAAGAGTTTGCATTCTGCTAGTTTGAACGCCTCAGTCTGTGCCTCCTTCATTACTGGTGACCGACACTGATATAGATGCTCTATCGAGTCATCTGTCCCACAGCAAGGGCATCAAGGGATATGAAACAGGTCATAGTTCTTTTTACTGATGGACAGCCAACCATACATTAGCTTGGAAATAGGTATGTTGTCTGCCTGCAATCTTTTGCATGGCCGAAATTGTACCAAAGGATATCATCATATTGGATGTCTGTCCATTGCCACCATTTCTGGACAAATTATCATTCATGATAATAAAAGTATTTTCACTTAAATCAGCTCTGTGTAGCTGATTTGATATTATTAAAACAAAAGTCCACAGCTCTCAAAATTCAGAAAAATAATTGGGAAATTAAAAAAAGAAGCCATATGGAATCATAATTAAATAAGAATAGATATAAGTTTGTGCATATTAAACAATAGCAATGGATAATATTCTATAAAAAATGTTTATTGTAGTGGTTGTAATCCATCAAGAAGTACCATATTAATTAGGCATGAATTTTCAAAAAAAATATTATGATCCCTGCCTTTTTAGCAACATTTGAACCAAACAAGAATTAAAATATAGTAATTTTCTAACAACTTTTCTTGACAAAAACAAGATAACTAAGAACTAGAACTGTGATTCTAATGAGATTTAATTCATATAAATTTATATTATTCTTTCTTAGCTGAATCAGACTCCATATATATAAATGAAATTCATATGTTTCATTCAACATTTGCAAGTTTGAAAAAAATGAGTTGATAGAAATGTGAAACTTTTTTAATATTATTAAGTCAGTAATTTGTTACATGTGCATCTGCTGCATGCTTGTTCTTATTCCAGAAAACTGAATTCAGTTCTCTCTTAGAAGACATCAGACACTGTTCTTCTTAAATTCAAAGTATTTCAATAAAATAAGGGAAAGTTATCAAATCAATCTTACATATTAATCACTTTTACATAATTACTTCTTTTGTGTCCTCAATATATTTAATTACCTCTCAGTATTAAACACACAAATCCCCAGTAGTTTAAATTCATAATAATGAAGGTAGGATGTCCATGATAAATATAAAGAAAGATCAATCAATATTTGACTAGGTAAGTGTAAGACTACAGAGCATGTTACTACTTATTATTAACTAGACTCTTATTCTCTTTTGATATGTTATTCAAAACCATCTTGAGCGTTGAGTTTGTAGATCTTATAATCTAGATTACTTGGTTACACCTAAATGGTCTTTAGCCTCTAATCTTACAGTTTATCAGATCTCTTGATTCTACACCACTGACCTACGTTGCTTACCCATGTGTGGAGATGCTGATGACAAGGACAAGCAGACAGGTACGGGCAAGGGTCCTGGTGTGTCGGGTGCTGGTGGTTCAGTGACGGCGCCGCCAGCCCCGCCCCCAGTCCTCTACTTGGCAGTCATCGATCCTTTCTCCCAACTCAGTGATCTTTCAACGAAGGAGGGTGCTTATGCTTATTGCTCAGCAATTACACCGGACGCTGACTGGAAGTGTGTCACTGTCTCCGTCAACACGTCTGAAACGCTCATGGATTTATTCAAAGACAAATCCATTCAATATGGATGGGACAACATTATTAAAGTTTCGATTGAAGGCACCGATGCAGTGGGGGCCACACCTCATGTATTTGCAGGCACGCAAGCACATGATGTTGATTTTAAGAAATATGCTAACCTCATTGAGGATTACCAGAATGTATCCCTCAAACAGGCAAAAGCTTTTTGGGTTGGATCTTTGGCGGTGAGACTGCTACGCTCTCCCCACTGGCTGATATGATTGTTCGAGCCATTGATCCCAATAAGGCTGGAAATCAGGGCATGGTGAATTGATATAAAATTCGTCTCCGTATCCTCTCCGGCATTCTTCACATGACATTCAAAAAGCACGTTACTCACACATCTTATAAATCTTTTTTGACGGATAAAAAGGAATTTTGCTACACAGATGATGTGAACAATCGATCTGACTTTTGTGGATTGATTTTAATCAAGTTGGCTTTTGGCGTAATGAAGCCACAGCTCATTGTCAATGTTCAGGATCTTGAGCAGTAACTTGAATCCATGGACTTGATTAAGTGTGGGAACAATGTTGGTGACATCACTACAAAAATGACAAGTTTGAGGGAGCAAATCATTACCCAACATGGTCACAAAGGGGTGTATGATGATAGCTGCTTCATGACCATTTTGTTCAAGGCATTGGCAGCAACTACGAATCCTGATTTTGCTTTGGAGGTGAAAATTGAGAAATCCAAATGGGTGAAGGGGGAGTTGAAGGACGCCAACAACCTCATCCAATTGGTCAATGACACTTACAAAAATATGGTGGTGGAGGACACATGGGGGGAAGACAGATGATTGTGAACAACAGATCATTGCTCTGACGACAGAGGTGAGGGTGCTTCAGCAAAAAAAGGCTAATGCGTCCCCCTCCCCCTCTGGTGGCCCCTCTGCATCTCCTGGGAAATCCCCTTGATCCTTGTGCCCTGCATGGTGCATCAAGAATGTTGGTAAAATAACAAAAGAGCCCGGCACAGGAAAAGAATTTGTCTGGTGTTAGCACCATAAATCCACAAATTTAGTGGTCAATGGGATGTATATGCCCAAAGGCCACAACCACGATGAATGGCAAGCAAAGAAAACTGCCAAATTTGAAGCTCGGAAGAAGAAGTGTAACTCAAACAATAAATGGGAGCAAAAGAACCCTCCCGATGCCAAAGCTGATACAGCAGCAACATCATCTCCAGTCAAAGTCAAAAAGGAGAATGAGAATGATTCACCTTCTTGCCTTACTTTGTCTAAAAGTTTGAAGTCGGCGTTGGTGACGCATGTGAAACTCTCTGAGCAAGAAGCTAACAAGGTATTTAATGCTCCCTATGATGAGGCAACCAAGGTGGACGATGGTGCGGCTTCACCAAAAGGTTAGGCCCAGTTGAGGCAGGTTTAAGAACACTGGATAAATTAGATTTTCTATTTATTCCTATAGTGTTCCTCTTCCGAATGGCCTACCTACTCTATGTCCTGCTACGTTGTACATTCACCTCAGTCATCAATCAGTTATTCTCATGGACAACTTATCTCCTAGCTTGGTTGCTCATGTACACTATCATCATCATCTACTCTCCCTTCTGGCTTTTCTTCAGGAGTATTCATTTAATTTTGTTGGCCTTGTTCTTCTGGCCATGGTTCTATTGGTCTTTATTCAATCCGTGGTCAAAAGGTTGCTCTATTTTGCAAATTTTAAAATCGCCAGTTCCTTCTGAAGGACCACGGCCGGTCAAGAATCCTGGATTGATTGCCATGAATGCCAATCTTCAGTGTTATTCTTACTACCAATTGCATGGGGCTCATGCCCATCTTTGGGATGCGAGTTGCCCCGAGTTAACAAATGCACTTGAGGCAACGAATCACCGCATTTTCTATGACAATCTGCTACGACTTGTGGTAGTCTACGAGGATTTAGAGAAACGCCACAGGAAGCCACCTGATGGATTTGTATTCAATCTTCTTACCATGGGGGCCTTTATCAATTATTGTTGTTTCAATAATTCTGCGACAGTATCTCGAATGGTTGTTCAACGGTTGCAAATCAGAAAGCAACACTCCTTCTGGCTCCACTTCTCCTCAAACCATGCATAAATGCGTATTGGCCACATCCTTGGATGATGATGCAAATAATGCATCCACAATGACATTTGATACCAATGGTATACCATTCATTGTGGATAACTCTGTGACAGGGATTATCTCACATGTACGCGAGCTATTCCTTGATGATCTCAAATCGGCGCAGGTTTCAGTGGAGACCCAGGAGGATACGTTCTTGAAGGAACGACATATTGGCACAATGAGACTTGAGTTGAGGGATGATGCTGGGAAATGTTACACTTACGAAGTACCGGAGTGTGTCTACGACCCTAATTCTACATTCAATTTGCTTGGTGTGCCTAAACTTGGACAATTCTTTGGCTCTTTTGACGAGCCACCCACGTGGGACAATGATGGCACTTTTGTCAAATCAAGTGCCAATTGCTCTTGTCTCACATGGGATCATGGCAAACATGAAATTCACTTCTCTCATGGCAGCTCTTGGCTTCCAGAACTTTATCCGTTTCAAGGCCAGAGTTATTTCTCAGCCTTTCATACGAGAGTGTGCAAATACCTCAATGACAAAGTCTTCTTCTCTTTTTCATCGGCATTCACTTTGGATCCAGAGTCTGACTTGCATGTCATCACGCAAGATGATCCTCTTACTCAATCGACTCAGTCCAGTGATGCCACTGATCAGGAAGATGAGACAAATGACTGGTATAAGCCGGCGGCAGCGGCTAACTCGGATACTTCCCAATTGGGCATGAGCCTACTGTATAAAGATGGAAATGGTGGAAATGAGGCAGTAGTTTACGAGGGAGCCGTTGCGGAAGGTTTACAACATACCATCAGGAAAAGTGATGGAACTCGGCTCACAGTACATGACTCTAATCTTCAACTTCTTCTCCAGCCTTATCTCAACAATATTCCTAAAACACCAAATGAATTCCATCAAGAGGTTGGCCTAGGAATTACATGCAAAGAAGCTCAGGTACTAGCACGTCCTCAGCAACTTTCACCACTTCAGCAGGAGTTGATGTCTTGGCATCATCGATTATATCACCTGCCTTTTCACCCAATTTTCATGTTGGCAGAAGCAGGCCACCTTCCGAAGAGATTGCTTGAGTGCAAACAAAACAAACCACTCTGCATTTCTTGTCAATTCGGGCAAGCACATCGGAGACCATGGAGGCGCAAAGGCAAGGCCTCTGGCTCCATCCAAAAAGATGATCAAACGGAACCCGGGGATGGTGTCTCCATCGATCAAATTGTTTCAGCCCAGCCTGGCCTCATCCTGCAGATGTCTGGTTTTCTGACGTCCAAGTGCATCTGGGGTGTTACCACATTTGTTGACCATGTAAGCGACTATGTGTATGTTCATTTAATGCGGGACTTTACTCTTGATGAAACGCTGTTGGCTAAGTCTGCTCGGGAAAAGGTTCTGCATCAAGCTGGCTGCACGGTCAGATAATGGTCGATTCGCCGATAATGGCTTTCTCTCAGCAGTGCAAAATAAATCACAAACAATCTCCTTTTGTGGCGTAGGTGCACACCACCAAAATGGAATTGTTGAATCAAAGAATAAAAATTTGACACTTGGAGCTTGAACACTTCTCCTGCATGGGATTTGATACTGACCCCAAATGATAGACACTATGTTTTGGCCTTTTGCAATGAAGGCCACGGCAGAGCATCTGAACTCGCTGCAGGTGGATGTCTCAGGCAATACACCCGAGTCTCTTTTGCATGGAATACCTGTCATGGATATTCCTGTTGAGTCATACCATACCCTGTTCTGTCCAGTCTACGTATTTGATGCAAGACTGCAAAATTCTATCGGTGCTGGACCACCCAAGTGGGAGCCACGTTCGAGGATTGGCGTTTATCTAGGCCACTCACCTTTCCATGTGGGCAGTGTGGCTTTGGTTTTTAACCCCACAACAGGGCAGGTCAGCCCACAATACCATGTCGTCTTCAACGATGATTTTACTATGGTACCCTACATGGAGGCAGGACTGTCCCACCAAACTGGGAAGAGCTTGTCAAAACAAGTTCTGAAAGAGCCATACCTGAAAACTTTGACCTTGCAGAAACTTGGCTGGTTGGCTTGTCAGAAACAGCAGCGGGTTCAAGCCCAATCACTGACCCGTACACAGTGGTGCCTGATCAGCCCACTCGCGTCACTTTTGCTGTGCTGTCTGAACAATCAATTCCTCCCTCCTCAGCTTACGAGGGAGATGTCTTGGCCCCTTTTGTCACGAGAGCTCAGAGCGCTGCAGCTAGTTCTGCGCTTAAGCAGCAGAAGACGTTGCCTACTAGCCGAGAGAGGGAACCCAAGGATGATGGGATCTCCAACGATTTTGGTACAGATGTGGCAGCTGCAAGTCACACTGATCAATTGAAGATGCCAGACCGCATCAACCTGCAGGAGGCAGGATTGAGACGTTCTCCTTGCTTAAAAGAGAAAAGAGAACGAGAAGAGGCAAGCAAATCCAAGTCTCACACCACATTTGGCACGAAAGCCACACGTGTCATCTTTGGCCTATTTACTTTGTTTTCCTTTGTCATGCAAATGACACTTCCAATGCATCAAATCAGTCCAAAAGCATCATATACTGAGCAACTGGTCGATCGGTTTCACGAGGTTAATGAGTTGTATGATGGGACGCTGAATGAACTCCATCACTTTGCATTCTTCACCGAAATTACCTCCAACAAAACTTTTACCTATCAGCAAGCGATGAAACAAAAGGATCATATGCAGTTTGTGGAGGCGATGGAAAAGGAGATTAACGACCACGAAGGTCGCAATCATTGGACGATTGTTCCCCTTGCCTCAGTGCCATCCAATTCCAAGCCAATAAAAGCCATTTGGTCCTTCAAACGCAAAAGAAAACCAGATGGATTGTTGCTAAAGCACAAAGCTTGTATATGTGCCCACGGTGGAATGCAACGCTGGGGAGAAA
>JALLOT010004410.1:0-10295 GCA_036939595.1 Thalassiosira livingstoniorum | reverse complement strand
ACTGATGCATATCCGGCTGATATGCATCAGTTATGCAAATTTGCATCAAGTGATGCATATTTTACGCGATTAAACTTCAAGAACTGTGATTTGCATCCAAAAATGCATCGCGGTTAGAAAAGCATTTTCTGTCTATCTGATGCATTTATGGGTGCATACCTGGTAAAAGTAGGCCTAATTAAATTTGCATGCGTAAATGCATTCGACCATTACAACTAGCCTCATTTCATGGAAAACTCAATAATACATGTATTTTGAGACTCGAATGTGATGCAAATTTCATGAAGAATCTAATGAACCAACAATGACCATATGTATCTAGTAGTAATGTGAAAGGGTGAAATTGACATTGAAAGCCTGTTGGTCCTAGTTAGGCCTAATAAACAATGAGCCATTGAATTCAATCGCAGTCCATGTGAACACATAAAATTGATAATTAACAGAGGAATAGGTAAAAAAAATTATTTTTTGAAATTTCATTTTTTGATGAAAAAACCCTGTTGACAATGGAATTTTTTAGTGGATTTGGGGGGAGTTGCCATGCATGGGTGTGTAGGAAGTACTACAGTACAGCAACATAGATAATGAAAGCAGACAACTGCAGCTACATTGTGCTCAAATTTCAAGAAAAATGGACCAGCAGAACAATAGTTATGTGAGGTTGAAGGGGACATTGAATTCAATGAATTTCATTGGATTCAATGGCAACATTCAGAGACCAATTTATTAAACTGTGGATCTTACATATTGCTTCTCAAGGGTCTTTCATCTATTTTATTTGTATATATCACACATCCTTTGTTAATATCATCTGTGTCATAAAAATTCTCCTGTATGTCAACTTTCAAACCAATAATTATGCTCATAAACTTTTTATATAAATTTTCCTTAAAATATCTATGAAAAGATTCACTTCCAAACACACAATAAGAAAGGTATTTATTAGATAATATGATCTGATGTAATTTTTTATTTATTTTGTGATATGGACATTTTCTTCCTTGGAAATTTCTATTCCTTCTACCCTGTCCCCAGAATTCATACTGTAAAAACTAATTCATTTTCAAATGATTTGACAATGAAGATTTTGTGGGTGCATTCTTTACTATCCTCTAATCAAATTTTCCCATTTGTGCCTTTGAACAGAAGGAGAACAAAACAACCCTCCCAATTGGCTTGCTATGAAGATGATCATCATTGATACAATGGTATTCTTTCAGAGGTGATTTGTTTCACCTCCTTGTTAGAGAGGAACATTATTTGTGATGTAACTTGCTCTGTAGAAAAGAACAGAATAAATGTTGGTATTTCAATTGAAGGAAAAAACAGTGCTACATAGTTACAGCAATGTCAACAGAGAGCACAAAAACAATAACCCACATTAATCTTGTCTCACACAACTTGGATTCTTTAATTTCATATTTTCTTTGTTTTGAATTAAATCATTAAATCAATTCAAAAGTTCATCTATAAAATTAGAATCAGCAGTAAAGGAAATTCCCATGCATTGTATATTAGTTTTTATTCTTTAGTCACAAGAAGGTGTTACAATGCCATTTTCAAATGAGTCTAATGCTTGGATTAAATCAAACACATGGATAAGTAAAATAGGTTGAAACATAGATCCTAGATTGCTATAAGTATATTTTGAAGTGCTCTGCTAACAAAAGAAAAGATCATATATTATTAAGTGGAAACTGAAATTCAAATAAGGAAAAGTCATTTGAGATATTAAAATGAGAAGAACTTTGATTCCAAATGTTTTTATTTCCATTTTTTAGTTGTTGAGGAGATTGAATATTTGAATTTTTCATTCAATAACTTTTGACAAGAAATATTTTTATCACATTGGCCCACACATCTTAACATCCATTTTATATTTTATAAAGGCAATATTGTGGAAGCAAGAGAGACCATTATGTTTTCTAGTAGATCTTATATTGAATTTTAAAAGGGTAGAGCAAAATTAATAGAATTGTTCTTTATTGTAATTGGATTTTTTAGTTTTCAATAATCAATTAGACAGTATTTGTTTGAGACACTAAATTATAAGCAAATATGGGTAATTTCTGTTACTCCATGACTTGTTCTGGAAGCAACTACTGAATACATATGAACACATAAGAAATGAAAAGTTATGCTTTGCTTTGTATTGTGGTGATTTTTTAAACATATTGATATAAATTTTGCAGTCATAAGAACTCCAAAAGTAATCCTCTGTATATCATGGGGCATCAGGAAGTGGGAATTGGTTATGAAAAATCTAGCTTCAGATAAACTTGAACTATTCTAAGGACATCAAATGATACATAAATTGATTTGATATGACTCATTTTAATTATTTAATCCTTTTGTGGAAGATTCCAAAAAAGTATAAAATATGAGTTTAATTCCTTAAAAAAAATTCTTAATTTTCAATGTGGCAAAATAATCTAATTTGAGATCATAAAAATTGTATTCAAATTTAATATATTTTTATTTTGATAAATGTCCATGCAAGTGAAAATGAAAACATTTGAACATTCCATGTTGCTGTTGTTACTAAATAATAAGAGGAAAATAATCATTTCACAATGACCAAATATATTCAAATGACAGTACTGATGTTGAATAATCTTACAACATTATTACAAATAATATTTAAATTTCATCATCATGATAATAAGTAAAAGGTTATTAATAACATACAGAGGAAGATTTGCAGTAATGTATTTTCAATTATGCAAGAACAAGACCTTGAAATCAAATGAGATATTTGTTATAGATTTCAGTTCATTGAAGCAACAGAACAACATAGTAATTAAATTTTCAATTTTAGCTAATTTAATTTATTTTGATTTGAAATTATCATTATTATTATTGAAAACAACTGGTTTTATAATTTATGTAGCTATGTTTTGAAACTGCTAACAAAATGATGTGTAATTGGTGATGTAATTTCTTAGAGGTAATGATATTATCAAATATCAGGGAGGATATATCCTATTCTTTAACAATACTTGATCTTTTATGGTAACATAATTAGCCTGTGATGGAATACACAATGAGACAATACTTGCATGGTTCCTTGATGCAGTTATTTGAATGTCCAAAAAATATGCATAAAATAGATCTGACCAACCAACTTTCTTGTTTATTTGGTCATTGGCTTTTTAGTGGGTCATTGTGGTGATTGATAATGTCTGTTCAATTTAAAAATATATATTATGTGAGTAATGTTCTCTTTATTTGATTGATTTGAAATTTGGGTGTTGAGTGAAAAAAAAAATCAGATAAATCTCTCAGGACAGCATTATTCAATTAGAAACATCAACAGTACCATATTGCACACCTCTAAGTAGTGTTCATACCATATGTAGAATTGCAAATATAAAGTATTTTTGTTTATTGTGGTTGTCTTCTACATGTTGGAAAATTGCATAATCATGTTGACAAAATAAAATAATTCTTAATTTAATGCAAAATTTTCAGTTATGATTCAGTTTGTAAAATGAGTAATAACAGTTTCAAATACTAGAAGGGTATGAAATGATGGCATATTATAATATTTACTAAAATCAGTAAAACAATTAATGAAGTGATGTGTAAATAGTGAGATTGTTCAAAAGTTGAAGATATACTGTAATTTTATTATTTAATATACTTTGAATGTGGTCTTGACTGACTTCCAGAGCCAGTTTCTACTTTATTCATATTTATATCTGTTATTATTAAGGGGAATTCTTAAAATCAACCATATTCAAATATCCATCTACTGTCTTTCAAGTATTTCAACAAATTCTGATTGATAAAAATTGTACCTCATGTTCTTTCATACAAAAAATGCTGTTTTAAACTTTCATAAATATTTTTATGTTCAGTATAACATTTTTGTAAAGTTAAGTATCAATTCACTTAAAAAAGTAAAAGAAGCTTGAACAATGTACCTCTTTAGAAAAATAATAATTGGTGATTCTCCATTCATATTTGAATGTTTGTTTTTTGAGATTTTTTTGATCAATTATTAATCATGCAATAAAATATTATTCATAATTGATGTTGAAACATTATTCATTAATCAATAATGATACTTATTTTCACCAATACCCTTCTATAATATCAATGCTAAGAATGCTTTTATATTCCCAACTGGTAAATTGACCAGCAAAATAAAGCTTCATTGTGTATTGAATGGTCTTTATGAAAAATATGAAACTAGTTAAAAAAGCAAAACTCGGCAACATTTTCAATATTTAATTAATTGAGTTTGTAATAATTATCATATTTGGAAATTATCTGAGCATCCTGGATCAGACACCAGTTTGCTGCACTGGGAGAACCAAATATTTTCCCTGGAACATACTTGGTACTATTAAAATTTGGCAATTTGCCAGTTTTTGGCAAAAATTTGCATCTCTGACTGCAAAAATTTCATCACCCAAAGCAAAATATATTTGAGAAACAGAATTTAGTCATTGTAAGAGTTTATTCTTTTTGTAATGAAAACAATGTACTTCTCAAAATTAACATGATTGCTCTGACAGAAAGAAAAAATTCTACAAGGCAGATTTTTTCCACCTTGTTCTGCTGTGTTCTGCCTTTCTGTCATTTGGCCATTTTTCTGTCATTTTTTTGCTGTTCCACAGCATTGCAAATTTTTGCCATTCCACAATTTTTTCTGCCGTTTTTTGATGAAAAAATTAATAAGTAAAGTAACATATGTACTTCACCTAGAGTATGAGTCAATAGTATATAGGTATGATAAAATAGGATGTATTATGTACTAGTGTCAACAGTAAGTATATGTAGCTAGAGTACATACAAGTGGTAATGAAATTATATGGTAACATAATATTACTCCTACTACCAATACTTATGTGAACAAGTATGTGAAAAATGTTGTACAATGCTACTTACTGTTCTAGTAGGAGTACTTGTTATTTTTTACTTCCCAGAGTGCTTTATAAATAGGTACAGTACCTATGTACATATCTAGACCTACGTAGTTCTATGATGAAAACAAAGCAATACAAAAGAATTTTTGACCAAAATTAGTCTTTTTTCATTAGTTTATTACTACATTTCAACAAAAACATTTAAAGAAGTTAGAAAATGTTATATGTGTCTCGAATTAAACAACTTATTTTTCATTTTTTTATTTTAATTTTTGTGAGATTTTTAGTCATGAAATCATACATTAAATGAAAATAAAAGCCTTTGGTTTGTTCAACTTGTTTTAAGTCATGGTGGAATTTGTTCCTACTAAAATTTCACTCAGTCATATTCAGTACTTATAATAAAAAGACTAGAGTCAGTACAATATATACTGTCAGTACTCTCTAGAGTGTGTACTATACCATACCTAAGTATTACTTAGTCATACTAGTTTAGAACTCTGCTGAAAATCAAAGAATGGCAGAAAAATTGGCAATAAGGCAAACAAAACAGTGGAATGGCAGAATCCACAAAAAATTGCAGAATTCTGCCTAAAACAGTGGAAAATGAAATGGCAAAAAAATCAAACTTGCAGATTTTTCTGCCATCTGAGCAATCGTGTTATTTTAGAGTATAATATATTGTTTTCATTGCCAAAAGAAGAAACTCCTGTGATAAATAAATTTTGTTTATGCAATATTTCTTTTTGGTCAATGGAAAATTTTTGATTGGAGATGCAACACTTTGCCTAGAATTGTCAAATTACTAAGTTTTGTTAATTTCAGGTGTGTTACTGGGTTAGAAACCATAGAAGAAATCCTCCTCTACAAATCATTTCTACCTTAATGAATTGAAATTTTAATTATGACTAAAAACTATTGATGTCTTCTGGTATTTTCTTACTATTTTTATGAAGAAAGTCATGCAAACTTTTCAAAAGTATTTTTAAGGTCTGTTACCCACAGACAGTGATAAAAACATGATGATTATGTTTTGTATCATGCTTTGACAATGTAACTTGAATATATTCATTTATACTATTTTGATAGTGTAAAAAGGAACTAGTCAGACTTTATCTTCTACGTTGTACCAAAACAGAAAATTAAAATACTTAGATTTAGAAAATATATTTTGGATACGGTTAACCCACAACTATTTTGACATAACTAGAAGCATCATTGTGCTATCGTTAGAATAATTATTTGAATATTATGTGAAATGATGTTACGGCTAATACCAAGTAGCTTCTTGTTTGGGTTGAAAAGTAGAAAATAATCACATAGAAACTAGCTATAAAAATAACAAGGAAATAGATTTAAGTGTAATCCATAATTTTGTAATGGAAAAGCAAAAGAGAATCTTTTCTTTTAATGTAATCAATATTACTGGTGAACAAAAAATAAATAATAAATCTTTTCATTTAACAATCAATTTGTATTGTTACTTACTTTTTAATTAAGCATTTTGAAAGATATTATGATTGCTCAAATTATCTTGTGGTTATATATTCTTCTAAGAGATATATCAATATCATGAGCAGGTTTCTTATTCATTTTAATAAGAAAAGAACAAGACTTTAATTTAGATAGTGAACAATCAATCGAGGCTACTGACAAATGAATATTCTAGGATATAAATATTGTGACTGTGTTTTGTTTGGTTACAGAGTGAATTTGTTGAACACAAAAACCAAGAGTCTAACAAGCTGCTAGTTTTTAGTAGAAACTTATTAACACTACTTTTAAGCAAAATGAACTAAAATATAAGAAGATTTTTGATTTATAAGAAATGACTAGAAGGATAACAATACTTTGATTTTGTAACGTTTGGGACCCACAAAATTTGTGTAACAAATTAAAGGAAAAAAATATGAAGTACAGATCAAAAAAAAATTTATTCATGGGATTAATTTGATAGAAGCAACAGCATTTGAAGCAACAATTCATGACAATAAGAGTAGATGCTTGAATTATCTTCCTAACATCTCTTTCCATTCCAATTTGTTATCATAAATGTATCAGTTTGCAGAGCCTGTTAAAACCATGTGGCACTCACACTCTCTGTGCTTTACCATATACATCATCCATATAACTTTTTTGTCTTTTGTAATGAAACTCTATTTTGATTGGCATCACAATGAAGTGGTATGAGACATCTTAGTAGATAATGAGACATATCACTACAAATCCCCCCAACTTTAGTGACACAAAATGAAAAGAAGATAATCCAAAGTGGTGTCTAACCAGTAGTAGGACTTGAACCCTTGAACAGAATGACAGTCCAAAGGTTATAAGTTATTTAAAGAATGAACTTTTTAACAATACACAAAAGCACAATTGTTTGAAAACCTGTACTAAACAAGATGAATTATTAAGAAAGTTTTAAATTTTCGTCAACTCAAGGTTGATAAAAACTGCCCATTGTCTTTGAACTGAGCTTTAAGAATAAAGATAATCCAAATACAGGGACTGTCAATACTTTGGTTTGACACTCATCAGTAAAATTCTCCTACTTGAGGGGAATTTTTTCATCATTTATTCCCAATAATTGACTTGGTGTTGATACTGGGCCTATTTTTTATTATTAACATTCACACTGCTGTATGGCCTTGTGTATATGTCACAATGGATCACAAAGAAGAACTATGTGGATGGCAATAATGGCAACGGGTAATGAGCCATTGGATTTTGTATTGAACTATCAAGTGATTAAGACCAAAAGTTGGAACATTGTATCAAAGGAAAGTTGAATGTAACAAATAATTTATTGCAATTTTTGTAGTTGTCCATGAAAAATATGAATAAGTGAAAATTCAAAAAAGTTCAGAGCTTAGATGTCAAATTTAGAAAATCCATTTTATGTTGTTGCAGTCACAAGATCAAAGGTGTAAATACACAAGAAATCCATCAAAAACCATGTAACATATGTTGGCTTACTCAAAAATGATAGTTTTATGTTTCTTTATCATGCTCAAAGTGTCAAAGTGGGTGAGTTTTATGCTTCTTCAGTTTTTTAATGGATGCATCACTAAGTAGCAAAGCATGTTTTGATTCCAAATCTAGGGTCAGAATAACATCTTCCAGAAGTAATATAGTGAAAGAAAAATGGTAGCAAAGTACAAATGACAAATCATTGCCTAAATTGTTACATTAGTTCAGGGTCTTTTGGAAATATTTTGTCCTTCTCACTTTTTTCAAATAACATGACAAACAACAAAAAGGAATGTGGTGATATTTGTTGCAGAAGATGACATCATGTTTTCTCTGTTGTGATCCTCTGAGAATAAAAATGTTTGGTTTTTTAGTATCTGAACTAAATAAATGGCTGAAATTGACACGCTTTCCACCTACCCTCATCAAACTTCTTCTAGCTTACATTAAGGCTCACAGAAACAAGACAATGGTATCAAAGCTTCCATTTGGGTCCCAATAGAGCATTAGCACTGTCTAAAGATACTCTTGACTGGGTGTGGGTGTCACTAATGGAAGGTGAACTTACAAATCTCTTTCACCAGTCCCAATTCTTTATTATCAAAAAATTGCTAAAGAGGTAGTCCTTTGAGATGGACCATGGCACTAATCTTAAAAATTATTGGTATAAATCATGCCCAATGTTGCATTTTGAAATCAGGTTGTCAACCAGCCAATTGAATAATTATGAACAAGCAGAACAACTAGCAATTTCAATCAAGTCAGCAAGCCCATACAAAAAGATCCTATAGATCTATTGAAGGATCATGGGAAACTGCTTGAAATAGGAAAAGTGCCAGCAGTTGATAAGAGGTTTTGGATTGCAGAAATGGATGCAGCAAAAGAGGCAGTCATGATAAAGGCCAGACAGCTGCTGCTGCTTCTTCATTTCTGAAAGGATGATCATATATGAGTCTGTTGTGAGCCCCCCTCTTCCTCATGTTCCAGCAGAACAAGGGGGGTAGCTAAAGTATTATTATGGTCCTGTGCTTTTTCTGAGATTTTTTTGTTCAAAAATAAAGAAAAAAGTCATGTTCTGCCTTAGTTCCTGTAGCTAGGTATTTTTTAAGATTTAATTAGAAATTATGTTTTGGAAGATGACATCCATGTAGGTTGTGAAGGGTATTCAAACAAACATTAACTACAGTGAAAGCATAGCAATGATGGAATGTCCAATACAATGTTCTTGTCATGAGGGTGGCTGATTTTTACTTCATCCTTGGAATGGTTGAAACTATGAGGCAACAAAAGTAGAAACAAACCTAAAAATTTTTGTAATCCCTAGGCTTGTTTTGCATTACCATTCACCAGCAGGGAGTCAAAGATTTTCATTCGGCGGATGGGAATTGTAAAAGGCACCCAGCCTCTAGTACATAAATGCCCCCCTTGTGCCCTTGTGTCATGGACGTTATTGAGCTTCACACTAAAAAGGTTTATGATATCATCTGGCCTTCTTCCACGTGCTTTATCGTGATTGCAGTCATGCGAACTCCAATTACAGTGATGTCTTTTTACGGATTAGCTTCGGGCGGGACCTTTCTCCATGGTCCGCCATCAAAAGTACGACTAAGATCTGAAAGAAAAAGACCTTCTATTATTATTTTTCCTCCATAAGCATAAATTCTACAATAATTCTATGTAAGGCACCGTAGGTACCTAGGTAGTAGTAGGTACAAGTAAGCTCCTAATTTGAAATTCTATAAGAAATGATGTTGTTGGTAGAAAAGTTTTTATTTAGCTTGAAATAATCTAAGAAAAAAAATGATTCAGTGGTAAATTTTTTATAGAGGGAGTTACAATAGATACTTCAAAATTCAGCATGGAGTATGTTGCTATTGTATCATAAAAACTATGGTATTAGAGGAGGGCAAGTTTTAAGATAGATGTTTTGTATTTCAAAATTCACAGCTGTTAAGTTTGAGCAAAACATGTGCTAGAAGAAGTTTTAGATCTAGTTGAGTAGATAAGTGGAAAATTTTCCAAATTTTAAAATTCTAAATATTCTTGAAGTAACATTAAAAAAACATTTTTTTAAATCTTGCACTTGCTGATAGGTGTGAAAATTTTAAGATCTAGGCCAAATATCCACGATATTTGATTAAAATCGAGGTAAGTCAGCCCAAATGAACTGATTTCTTAGCACGTACATACGGTATGTTTGGTAAATACCATAGGTACGTACACGCATATGCGCGCATAATAGGCTCTGATAGCTCCAGATCTTAAAATTCGCCAATCTTAAAATTTGACCTCCTCTGCAGTAATGACCCTTATTGCAAAAATTTGAGCATTTCCCAAAAAACTTTTTTTTGATTTACGTTCGGAAAAATCGGAAGACAATTTTAAACAAATCTATTGAATCTTTTCAAATTTTTTGTAACGGAAGGTCAAATTCTTTCACGATTTGATTTT
>JALLOT010004409.1:0-10292 GCA_036939595.1 Thalassiosira livingstoniorum | reverse complement strand
TCTATCTACCTCTATCTGTAGTGTAGACTAGGAACACTGTCAGGTAGTACTACTTTTACTATTGAAATTTTGAAAGTTGAAATGGGAACAAATTTTTAACAGAAACGTAATGAGACAATTGGTCTAAAATATACAAGATTTTCTGTGTGAGAAGAGTACTATTTTCTACATAGGAATAAAAAAATTACTTGACACTTACTACCAACACCAATTTTGTGTAGAAAGATACTATTTTCTACAGAGGAATCATTGTCTACTCAAATTATTGCTGATGTCAGCATCTGTCAGTGTTTAACAATAGAGAACAGCCCCAATACAAGTTCCTTTTATGGTACGCAAAGATATCCAAGCCAGTATGAAATTTTCCAAGAGTTTGAAAATTACTTTTTTACAATACCTTTTGCCTCAGTTGCTTGTTTCCTATTGTTGGTCTTAGTATGACTTTGACTAAAGCTTGATTGTTGAAAACTTATTGAGACTAGCTCTTGGAGGCAGAGAGGGAAAGAAAGATTATTAACAACTGTTGAGACTGACTCTTGGGCCATTGTACTGCTAACTGATGTTGCTAATAATTATGAGTATATCAATGATGCAGCAGCTGGTGCTGCCATGAGTGGACTCCAAGAGGCAAGTGGTCTGTCCATGGTTGGTAAGGGCTGGCTACATATGTAGCCCCTTGGTAGCATTCCAACAAAAATAATTAATAATTGTGCTGGGGTATAAAAAGTAAGTTTGCCGACAAAGGTTTGGGTATTTGAAGTACTGGGAAGTGGTTTGTTAATGGATTCATGTGTTCATCAAGAATGGATATATAAACAGATAGAGAGCAACCCCAAGACAAGTTTCTTTTATAATACAAAGAGATATACAAGGTAATATTTGTAGTATGGGATGTGGTTTAGCAGCAGCTTCTTGTGTTCATCAAGAATGGTTATCTGGTTACATTTTTGAACATCACCCCCAAGATGAGTTCATTTTTACTCAGCTATGAAAACCTGGTCAGAGTGACATTCTCCAAGGGGTTGAAAAATTTCTGTCTTTGATTTTTTTGGCTGCAGGTATCATTTTCCTATTATTATTTGTCTCATTAAAACTTTGACAAAGGCTTGATTTGTAACAAAAATTTGAGTAGTGTTTGGACAAAAAAGTAATTTTTGCAACAGAGGTGTTGGTATTATTTGTTATACTGGAAAATGGTATGATAGTATCATCATTTATTTTTCAAGACAAATTATACCAAAAAGCCATTGCCAGCTTCTCCAAGACCAGTTACTTTTTCTGTTAATTATAACAAAGCAAACCAGCAAATTTGTGGTGAAAATAAGGTCAGTTTCAAAATTGCTAGGGGGTGGTGACATTGTTGTTTTTGATGTACTTTTATTGACAGGTGGTCATATTCTATTGTTTGTCCTGGTGTAACTTTGATGAATGCTTTGTTTGCCAAAAAATTTGAATTGTGTTTTTGTTAAGAAAAAATATTTTGATGTTAAGGGTTTGGGAACCTGTGACGCTTGAAATGTTTTTGATATTGACATGTTTTTGTCAATAGTGGATTTAGGTGTGAAACATTGCTGTAAGTCTTTGGTAGTGTTTAAATTTGCCAACGGTTTGGTAAAAACACTTCTTTGTGTAGCTCTTCTCAATGGGTTCCCATTTCTTTTGTTTAATTTGATTCTCTTTGAAATCACATTTGATCTTTAAAAGAACTTTGGTAAATTGGGCTCTTTGAATAAAGTGGTTTGCCAATAAAGATGCTGGTTCTGATAACATCAAAAATGGTTTTCAAAAACGGCAACATCCTCTCTCAAATATGATATATTAATTTCCAAAGACAAAAGCCACAAGACTATCATATTTTGTTTATTACTCATTGCAAGCAGACAACATGGCTATCAATCATTTACTCTTGCAAAGTTTCCAAGTAATTGAATTTGCAGTATCTGTTCCATAATGTGGGTTTTGTTAAAAGTTTAATTAATTATTATTTTATGAAAACAACTTTTGAATATTGAATTTAGGTATCAAGAAATTGATATTATCAAAAATTGTATATTAGTGATGCTTCCAAGGTCTTTGCCACTTTTTCTCATGAATAGTTCAAATGAAAACAATGATTTAAACCTGTCAAATTGTATGATATTTGTCAAACAGTTGAAATCTGTTAGTTAAGAGTGATACAGTTGATTGTAAAAAATACAAGATTGATACCAAAAATGACATGTATATCAATATTAATAATTATTACTTGATGGTTATTGTGTGTCCAATATAAAATTTTTCACAGAAGTTATAATGGACATTTAGAAATATTTACTAATTTCACTAATACATAGATAAGTTGGATTTTTTAAATGTAATGTGATAAGTAATGTTTGTAAGTTTTCTACAAATTGTGATTGTAATTGTTGAACACTTGGTGTAATATTATTATTCAGAGGTTTGGAGATCCCATTGCAGCTAATACGTAACATGTATGTTGCTATGAATAAAATCTGTACAACACAAGAGATGAATTCACATAATATTAAAATGTAAGTTTACTTCATACTGTATCTACTTATTGTGCCAAACAGTAACATAATAATATTTTTGTTGTACTTGGTACAATACAAACTTCATTACTTGATACACAGATGTGTGTGAAAATTTTTACGTTTTTCTAATACTACTTTTACACAAATGAATATTGATAGTTGGATTAATCATGATATAGTATGTTTATGTCCAAAAGCAGCAGTGTAATTTTAATGGACAGTGTCAAGGTCTAGGGACAGTATCATATCCAGTGAAACAAATATAAAAAACAATGTAAATTTAGTTGAGCATAATATGAGCAAAAAATAGTATTTATGCAGCTGCTGATTGCATTTGTTTTAAAAATTTGCTGTCAAACTTGTTTCTAAGCAACTCTTATTATTATTTTATTACTAATTTTTTGGAGTCTATGCTTGCTTTATTCGGGGGGCTACTGCTACAAGTTCCAACGTGAAATTGTACCACATTTTGTTCTAGGTAGAGTTTGCTGACAAAACACAGAAAAGTTGTATCTAGGAATAAAAGGAAACATTGGTGAATCTGAGATGAATTCATGATTTAAATTTTTCATCATGGACCCACCAACACCACCAACATCAATTCTAATGAGGAAAAGTGGTTGGGGCTGCTGTAAATCCATGTTTCTAACCATGTTCATGCTGCACACAGGCAAAAGAGATCTAGAGACTCATGAGTATATCTATTTTATGAGGAACCAAAGCTCTATGCTACAACATGGGTCCGGCAATCAACTGGATGGGGAGAAAATAAACTCAGACCACCGCAGTTACAGTCTCACATGGCAAAGGTGACTGGCTTTGCCATCTGGGACTGGAGCTGGAAGGACTGGGTTTAACACACCCTTGTAGATCCCAATGCAAATGAGCTTTAGGCAGATAACAAGGTGAGGTATTTGTATGCAGATAATAAAGTTGGGCTTGAATATGGCTACCCATTTTTTTGTGAAATAATAGGCCAAATTCTGAAGGCCAGGGGCCCAAATAATCTGAGGCGTACCATTATCAACTTGGTCACAAGTCCAAAAACATCATTTATTAATTGCACATGAATGCTGTTGCTTGATGGTGCTATTTGCAATACCAGATACCATGGTGTTATTGATATACATGAAAGTTTGTTTCTGGGGACATCCTAACTTGGCCAGTGTCAAGCAAAAAATCATTACTTTTTAGCCATTCTGAAATAAGCTTCCCAAATATGCTTCAGCTGCTGATGCTGCAATCAAGTTCAAAAGACTGAAATTGGTGTCAACCAGCCCATTCAGGAGCCATTACAGTTCTTTGATGTACTGGTTTTTCCCAAGGTAAAAGTACCCATTATACATGCTTATGAATTCATGTTTTTGACATAGCCCAAATTTCTATTCAAATTGAGGATCATGTTGCTGGCATGATACCTAATTTTGGGATTGGGGTGAGCCGCCACATAATCCAAAAAATGCAATGCCCAATTTGTGGTGAGCTCATTAACATTAGGGGCTGCTTGTTTTTGTCCAATTGTTTGTATGGCCTTTGTCATGGTATTTTTAAATGCTTTTGAGTAAAACAGAAAGTATCCACATGTCTGCCAAATTATTGTTTGCCTTGTTTGTCAATGGGTGAAGATGTGTCCTGGGGTGGAGTTTTTTTGGATGTGATGCCAAACATAGTAGGTGGTGGCACTGGATGTGGCAAGTGCTGTGGTCAAGACGGCTTCTTGTGACCAAATTTCTTGAAGCCCTTTTGCCATATCCTGGAAGAGACAATGTGACATGCCTTTGGACATAGTCCCAGTCAAGGGTCATGCCACAAAAGCATTTCTCTAACCAGTCCATTGTCACTTTGTACCATTTTTGTAGTGCTTTCAACAAATACATTGCTTCTGCCTTATTGACATAATCAACTCCGAAATTGTTCAAAACCAACAAAGATTTGGTGTTTGTCTTTTTTTAACCAAATTCCTGACATGTACTTGGATTTGTGGTACCCAAAACATTCTAGCCTCTTCTTCAGAATGTCATTCACCATTATGTTGGTGGCAGAATGGCAATACATTCCCTTCTGGATTTTGAGATAGAGGTACCTGGTACCTGTAGTCTACAATTAGGTTGTGTAAATCATTTTGATCAAGGAACTTGCCAGTAACAAGGTGAGCTTTTATATGTGCATTCACAAAAATATCCATTGTTGTGTTTAGATATAAACTTTTGATGTCCATGTTTATAAATCTACCATTTGGGGGAGATGACATCTTTGAATGGGATTTTGGATTTTGGGATGTCTGCAGTTCTGGTGGTTACCCTGCAGGGGTACTAAATTTGCTCATCTCCCAAGGTGCTGGATGGCCAAGCATACTATTTTTAGTACACCCCGTAAGTACTAATAATAGTAACTTTATTTTTGCACTATTAATGGGTTGTTTTCTGCCTTTTGAGGCACAAAAGCAATGGCAAATAATCCATTGGTGTTGCCTTTGACTTTGTCTGGCATTGAATGGACTTGTTTGGCCTGAGATATGGCCAAAACAGTGCTGCACCGCAATTTTGCAACATGCCGTTTAGTACTGTGTAATGTTTGCTACCTTCCTGTTGGAGCACAGCCAATCCTTTGCATAACCATGCTCCAAATGATATAAGGACAAAGTCCTTAGCCTGTCATTTGTTTCTGGCAAGTGATGGTGTTGCAGGTTACATCCAATGGCAACACCATTGTTTTGCCCATTGTTGTTATATTTTAAAAGGTAGATAGCTTGAAAAAAAACTACATTATTCTATGGTACTTATAGTACCAGAGCGCATTTTGTTGACAATGATGCTCCAAACTGCTGCTGACGCTGTGTTGAAACAGCATGTTTGGAGCATAGGAAAGGTTTTGAAAATTGATTTGACTAGCTTGTGTACTTTAAAATTATAGTCTATATTATTGTGTAGTTATTTTGTCTAGTATTTAGTCAAAACAAAAGAAAAAAGCTGTTAGAACACAGCTTTTACATTTGTGAAGAATCTGGCAATTACATTGTAAGTGCCTTGTTGTTGCGACAATGGTGACTGCCTCAACAGAAGAACTGTTAGCAGCTTGTAATGGCAGTTGCAGGGATGACATGATCCATGATGCAACAATGAGTGGATCAAGGATGCCGCCATCCCTGCTGTTGCCATTATTGATCGTTGCCATCATTGCTGACAACAAGGCAAGGATGACGTGTAAGAGGCATTGTCTGTTGTAGTTGGCTTCTGAAGGTATAGCAAAAATTATGCCAAACCTAATCTTCAACATTATAAATCATTAATTCATTGGTGTTGTTAGATGTGTCTCCTAGCTGAGAGGCAAAGCTCTTGGTCAAGATGTTGATGTAATTGAAAACAAACTGGTTTGATTCCAAGCAAAAGTCTACTTTTTGGTTTGTCCTATTTTTTGGACATACCAGGCTCTACAGGCAATCCTGTAGAATGGAGTTTATATACTAATTTTAGTACATCCATTTTTTTTTTACAACTTTTTCCATTTTATTACTTTCATTGGCCATATAGAGTCCATTACTGCATTTTTTTAATGGTTCAAATGTGCAAGGGCACTATTTGGGTTATGAAAAACAAGGCTGTATACTTTGTTTGATCAAAAATATATATTTTCACATAATGAAACACTGCTACTTATTACTCTTGTATATGTTCTAATTTTAGTACGTACAAGCTGGTCATTAAACAAAAGTAAGTCAAACTTTTTCCTTTACTTCTTTGGCTGGTCTGATGCTGGTCACAATTCTTATGTGCAAAAATTTCTCACCACCTGGAACCTTGATTTTGGGGGTGACTACCTTTGATTGAGTGCCTTTCTCTCCTGATTTGATGTCACTCATCAAATGGCCCATTTTGCAGTACTTGTCATGGCCCCAAACATCACGGGTTTATTTGTCTGCAATGAGGTGGCAATACTCCTTCATTTTTTCTGTTTTAGGGCACATAATGACATGGAAAAGAAAAGGTGACAGTTCCAACTTGTGAGTGTATGGTTCTTGCTGGACCATTTCTGTCGGTGCATTTCTAAAGTGGTGTGTTTCAGAGTGGAGAAGATGTTGTCCTGCCTTTGTCACATGTACAATAGTGATGGCAAGTTGGATGAATGGGATGTTTAAATATGTTTGGGAGAGGTGAATGCACAGTTACTGGCTCATCATGTGTTGGTTGTGTGATCTGAATTGGGTGATGATATTGCTGCTGGTGCACCCTTGGTGGATCCCTATCCACCCTTGATTCTCAACAATTGCCCTGGACATTCTCATTCTCAAGAGGGTTGTCTCAGGAAATGATGGGAATATTTGGTTAGGGTTATTGACCTTCTGTATTCTTTATGTTCTTTCTTTGATTATATCTATTGGCTGTTTGTGTTTGAGTATGACAAAGTTGGTTAGTCAAGGATAGGCTGGATTGCTGCAGACTATGTTTTCTGGTTTCTGACCCAAATTGGTTGCAGCTTGCAGCTTGGAGAAGTGTTTGCTTGAGGGTAGGAGAATTTGGAAGGGTGTTTTCTTCTGGTGGACAGAGAACACAATAGTATTACCTGTTATTCTTTTATATTTCATTGCAGGAATAAACACTTTGTAGCATCAGCAGTTCATAACTGGTGCCTACATCAAAACCTTTGACTTCACGGTAGGCTGGTAGGCCCAGGAAGATCTAATGTCATGATCTTCAAAAAATAAACACCTCCACCCTACTGTTTCAATGGGGTGAGTGTTGTCATTGTATTGTCCATAAATCCATGTTGCTGCACTTATTTTTGTATTTATTTGGCAAGATTGAAGCATATTGGATGTTTGTTCAAATTTGGAAATGAGCATGTCCCATTGACAAATGAAAGCATTTGTCAGTTGTGACTAATCCAGACTTTATGTTGTGTTTTCCTGTCTTGATTCATTGTTCTGCTGCATTGGTATGGTGTGGACCACTTGCAACTAGGAGCTGATAGTCAATGTTAAATTATTAAGTCACATTTTTAACTCAAAACTTGCATCATTATCCACTACATTGATCTTGGGTTTGATTCCCCATGCTTCTAGGCAACTCATGCCTTCTTCATATGCCCTCTTAAATTCAAAGTCTGATCTATTTTTGAATGGGATAAACAATATTTAATTTCTGTTGTAGGATTACACAACAAGAATGTATTTGTGGTCATGGGGGGACTCATACAGAAAAGAACCTGTTGATTCCAAATATTAGGTTCCTAGCAGACCATCTGTGTTCAACATGTAGAGATTAACATTGTTGGACTTGGGATGTTGTATGACTGTCTCTTTAGGTGGTGGAGGAGAATGGCAGTGCTTAGTGGACCAAGTTGGTGTTTTAGGTGGCCTTGTGGGTTGTAATTGTTTCTGTCAAATGTTGTTTAGTGTTTTGTAATGTAAGTAGGGGCCAACTTGCAAAGAATTAATTTTTAATTTCTAGTAATAATGTGGATTTAGTTGGAGATGCCAGTGCTGCATGCAAGAATTGTATTGTGTTGTGAATGTTTTCAGTGGAGTATACATTATGTGGCAAACTTACCTGGTGATTATGTGTTGTTGTTGTTGTAAGTTCATGGATGTACCATAGGCTGTTGGGGGGAAATTGTCTTCTATGATGAAAATTTTGTCCTTCCATACTTTAAATGTGTGCTTATCAAAAATGACATTACAACCTGCACCAAAAACTTGTCCTAACAACAACACAATTGAGTGGTTTCTTAAAGCCGGTAGGACATTGTCACCTAGGTGGATATTATTGATTTTAATCTTCTGTTTTCCAGGGATTCTTTGTTGATGCTGTAGTTGTTGCACCACTTGAATCTTGTGTTTCAATTCATATATCTGATGGTAAGTATTTTAAATTTTTAGTGCTAGGTTTCCAAAAAATTCCATTTGACCCAGAGTCCATCATTGTTGGTATACAGTATGTAGGATTGATACCATACATATCTGTATCTGCTGTATGTGGTATGTGGGATGGCATCAGTAATCAGTACTCAACTCAAACAGTGAATACTTCCTTCATTAGGAAAAGGATAAAATCAAACAATGCTTCTAGAGTTAATATCTGTGACATAGCAGTTAAGCAATAAATGATGTAATCTGGAGCTAAATAGCTATCTCAGACATGTGACTGTATCAGCTAGTTTATTTCAACATAATTTTCATCATAACAAATGGTATATACAATTGATTCAAAAATAGTTCCATCCAATGTTCACATGATTAGTACAAAGTGGTACTAACCTACGTATTCACATTTTTTGTTTTGTGAGCTCATAAATTATTTTGAGAACTTCTCAGTTTGATCTTTTCAGTGGCCTCATTTTTTTTGGATCAACTGATGATGAGGGTATAATAATATTAGTACAATAATCCCATTATTACCATAACAAACAATAATAAGGTACTTCACATCATAATAATAGTGGTGTATGGCACATAGGTTTTAATAAGTAGTACTCCTACTATTTTGTCTGGGAGTAAGTAAATAAGTAAGTATATTAATTGTATTACTCCTACTTACACAACTACCATAGTTCATGGCAGAAAGGCACATAAAAATGTACAAAAAATATTGCAAAATGTGCTTGAAACCCAAGCATTATTAGTTTTGTTGGTGATTGATGGCTAGGGAGCTACCAGGTAAGATACTCTACCAGTCAAACTTCATCATCCTTCATTGTACCGGCATTCCTTCTAGAATGTGCTGCATAATATTGCACCTCGTGCACTCTGAAAAATGCACCAACAGGTTGAACAGAGACAAAGAAATTTTGATGTAATTGAAAGAATATGTTTAGTCCTTTTTCAATTACATCAAAGAAACTTATTACAGCACCAGACAAAATAAAGACATAGTGGTATTGCATAACAAAATAAAGCTCTAATTTAGACAAATAAGCTGGTACTGTTGGATTCAAATTGTTTTTGACATTACCAAAAATTGAATTAAATGTTCACAATAATTGCTTAATGGCATGCAAGCTTCTCTCACATGAACTTTGATAGTGGGTAGGAGTAGATCAATAAAAATACCTGTATATAGAAGGAGTACAAAAGATACAAAAACTATGCTTGGTGACAAATGTGCTAAAATATATTTTTAAGAATAGAAGTACATACTGCATATTTGACTTCAATGGCAAATGTGTTTTTTAAAAGTCAATAATATCACATTAATGTATCAACTAATTTGTTATCTGGCTTATTGGGTCTCAGATGTTGAAGAGATGAGGCCAAAAGACCTAATATTGACTGAGTAATAGTCAGTTGAAAATTAGCATAATTTTTGAATTTTTGGAGTTTTTAGGGTTCAGGGATAGGATTTGAAACAAAATAACAGTTTTAAAATTCAGGGAGGCACTAATATTTTAATTTGATTCAAGATGTAAGAAAATGTACAAAACCCTAACACATGTAACATCTTGTCCAATTCAGTACAAATTCATACAAAATCAAATAATTGAAAAGATGATATGCCATGCAATCCAGTGTTCATACAGTTTAGACGCATTCAATCAAGAGTCCTTCCATGCTGCCAGGCAATGCCGAACAATAATAATATTGACAATGATAATGGTGATGTTCAACATTGCCATTATCACAGACTTGCCCCCAACTACTAGCTAATTAGCAATCAAATTAAGTGACATGAGCAAGTTAACATAAACTTAGAATATATTAGTAATGAAATAAATGTATCAAATCCAGCAATGACGGCAATGAACATTGTCGAGATCGGAAGAGCA
>JALLOT010004408.1:0-10295 GCA_036939595.1 Thalassiosira livingstoniorum | reverse complement strand
GCTAGGTTTTTCATGTCTCATAACTTTTCTATTCTTTTGATTCCATTACATTTCAAAGCACATAAATAGTCATATGTGTCTTTCTTTTTCTGTGCCACTACTAAAAATTAAAAACAAAAACATCAATCACTCATGAAAACTTCATTTTTGGGCACAGCAAAAATGATGAATAAAAATTACAACATTAAGGTATGCTTTGGTTTATTTTTCTATTATTGATCATTTAAATGTTGGGTTATGGAAGCATTGATGTGATTCTTCTCAAAAACAAAAAACCTCTAAGTACCAGCTAAAACTATCATTTCCTCATTCTCTTCTCAATACTATTTTCAACAAACTGTTGTTTGTCATTGGATCAGTTGAGCATCATTCTATTTCATTCCAAACTAAACTAAAATCAATCATTCAGATACTAATCCCACAGCTAGAAAAAATTTAAATAATTTCAAATTTTGGTCCCATTGCCATGCTTTGATTTTGAATCAATATTTACTTAGGTACATTGTACTTATTTTCCTAATAGAGTCCCACAATGGAATTTCTTATCTCATTGTGACCTTTCCTCCCAAAAGCCAACTATCCACTTTTACCTCTTCAAATTGGTTTGAAATCATTTTTGAGTAAAAATTTCAGCAATTTATTGGGCAGAAATTCACTCTCAAACAGTTATACATGTAATGTATGATTTGTACACTTGAATTCCTATTTAAAATGTTTTAATTTTTTTTTATCACACTGTGATAAATCCAAGTGCTCCAATCAATTCAGAAGGCCAAGAAACCTCTAAAATCAAAGCTACAGCCTCTAAAAGCAGTTTGAATGGCATAAAAAATGTTGTTTTTATTAGAATATTAAAAAATGCAATTTTCATTTGAACATTAATTTTTATCATGGCTCAAGGTTGATCTTCAATGTTTTCTTAATCCAGTTGTTTGTTCCAAAGATATAATATGTACCTATTATATATCTACTAAACTGTGGGTATCATCACCATTAATCTAGAACTGAAAATGGACAGGCACATATTTTTACTCAGCTGCTCTTTCCAGGAAAAGTTACTTATATTATTCAAAAATACCACAATGGAGGAAATTTCTTTCAAATCAGAGCAACATTTTTTGGCAGTTCACTTATCAGTCAAAATTCCATATTTTTCTTAATTCTTTCATGCTGAGCTAGCTAGCTTACAAAACTAGTCCAGCAAGAAATCTGTATAAATAATGAATGATGACCAAAGAGTGGGGAGCGAACACCAAAGTCTGAGTAGTGTCATAGCAGTTCAAGTGTACTAAGTAGGCTTACAGTACCTAGGCAAGTATTACCTCCAGCAGAGTTGTGAGTTGTGACCATTTTTTTCAAAAATGAGAAAATTAAAAAAGGGCAAAACTGAGCAATAAAAATAAAGATTTCCTGCCAAAACTCCTAAGATCAATCATGTGGTATTCTATGAAGGCTTTTGGCAATGTATAGAATAATTAGTATATGATGTGTTAATTAAAAACAAAAATGCCAAAATATTTTTGGATTTAACCAGGATTTAAACTCAGTTATTTGATTTTGGACAGTTACACAGTGCAGTTCTAACAAATTCTAAAACACCAAAAATGTCAGATTAACTTGATTGAGTTAGAGTTTGACAGATATCTCTAGGTGGTTTGCGGATAAAAAAATGTTGAAATATCCAAAAAAATCACCAAATTTGGGCCAAAATTTTTTTGTGCAACATCAAAAGGTGTCAAACATTTTTCAATGTTTAAGATATGATTGGTATATTTAAGTGTGATATACAGGAGAGTTACTGACAGAATATTTATAATTGTAACGGAGGTATGACTTTTTTGGACAGCAACATGCCAGGGGACCTCTTCTATGGAACTAAGGTACATACAATACCACACCACACCATTATTGTACCATACCTTATCATTGTACCCAAGATACGTTAACATATAAATAAATATTATCTTCTCAAATTGAAGCCAAGAAAATGAAGGTTGGGCACCTTGATTTTGTGGCACACAACCTTAGTTTTGCTTTTCCTTATGACAAGAGGCATACCTAGAGAGGCACACCATTTGAAAGCCAAAAGTCCATTTGATCTTGTAAGTATTTATCCAAGAAGGTTTTCTCAGTTCTTGGAAGCTCTCTCTCAATGGGGAGAAACCTTCCAAAATCGAGGTTGTGTACCTTATTTTTAAATTATTTTTAAGGGGCTAATACGCTCTACACATCATGTTGTATTTTTAAATTTTAAACTTACTTATACGATGGGAGAGTTTCTTTAGCCCTTACTCAAAAGTATTGGTGTATAAATCGCTCGTCATGAAACATGAAAAATGCTTTAAGTAGAAAAGATGTGGGAATGAGACACAAGCTTCATATGGTAGGTAAGCCACATCAGTGGTCTGCAAGTAGCAGTCAGCCAATGGTTGTTGCTAAGCAAAGAATAAACAACTCATAATTTATTTATGATCTCAGGTTGCTACATTGAACTGGATCATCACCATGTGGTCCAACTGCCAGTTTAGGACTAAAGCACAAGTGGGAAAACTGATGTTTTGAATTCTTGGGACTTTCTCCTTTGTAAGATGAGAGCACACATGCTTCAACATCTTGAGCAAGAACTCTTTCCTCAAAACATGAAAAAAGATAGAGCTGGCATTGCTGACTCTACTAATAAAATGACTGAACAAATCTCCTGTTACAGGTGTCATCTGATGCAGTCCATCAAAACCTTTTAAAAGAAATAGTTTTGTGTAGATTACATCAAATTCTTTGCAATACATCATCTGATCCCGATCACGTCTTTTTGCTACCGTTGGGGGGGTTGTTTCTTATTCCACATTAATATTTAGCAGTCTACTCTGACGCTCAACTGACTTTTTTTGCATCTAACCACATTCTAAACAAAACAGAGCAATGACAGTTGAGAGCTTATACAAATGGGCATCCACAACACATAGGCAGCTTTGTATATGTTATGCCTGTTGACATATTCCTCACAGTGCGTTGCCAGTTGCTTAGAGACATCATCCATGGAAAGTCTTTCGGCGCAAAGATTGTTGGCGATTCAAAACTCGATCAGGACCTAGTCGATGCATCATTGTCTGCCGTTTTTGTTTCCTATTATTTTGGTTATCATCTGACTCTCTTTCGCAAATCTCAATGAAATCGCCAAGTTCGTCAACTCCATCTTGCCCATAATGAGGTAAATCTTGCTTTAAGCATCCAGCTCCTCTCAGTCTGCAAACAGTTCAAAAAGATAATAAAGTTAGAACGTAAAACACACAATACACACATTACAGATACAAACATCGCTATACCTTGCAATGGAGCGACACCAAAGGTTAGAACCAAGTCCTCCATTTATTGCTTCAGTTTGATTTTCTTTCAAGCCTTTTATTTCGCGCTCTTTATCAATGAGATCAACCATGAACCTCATGTATAGAGTGCCATTTGTAACATGAATTTTCAACCTGTCTTCGTCGACATGGAACCAACGACTGTTTATTGCAGAAAAATTGTAATCAAACTCATAATTCCCGCCTCCTTGCCAGAACTCCAGATGATATCCACCGTCGTTTTCAACGTCCTCGGATTGGGCATTGCCGTCAATAGCATGCCGCCTTTCGATACTTACGAAATCAATATCATCGATGTCATATATGCTGACTACCTTGCGATTTTTTGTGATTTCGCATAATTTTAAACCCTTTCCTCCATTTGAAGACACAACATTTTCTGAAGGAGCATTCTCTTCACTGGAAACATTTGTGCTACTACAAACATCAAGAAGCACCAGCTCGTGACTTGTAAGGACCACATCGCACAACATCCACTCGTCAAGAAGGGGCTGAAACAACAGAGGCCACAAAAATCAAAAGTGCGCTGAAATTGGAAATGAGGTGAAGGTTGAAATTCTTACCAATAAGAGTGTCTCACAACGCCTCATACTACGGATGAGACGTGCTTCAGGGTACGAAAACTCATTGTACATGCTGTTGTTTAATGTTGGCCATAAATCATCAGGATTTGGAGTTAACGAAGTTCTCTCACTTAGAGCATTCAATCCAGACTCGCTGCTACCTCCTCTTCCATTAAAAGATGAACCATTCAACCTTTCTTCATTGGGGAAATCATCTTCACTTCCCTCAAAGTTAACAGGCTTAACTACTTGATCATTTTCCGAATCCTTATCAAATAAGCCGATGCCCAGCATGCATTGAAGAAATTCGCCAGAGAAAATTCCATACCTCTTTGCCACCAGGCTGTTTGATCCTATAGCAGCAATCCAAAGTTCACCTGGTCACCATGACAGGGATGTGAGGGATTCAACAAACTTGTGAAAAAGCACACATACAACAAAATGGAATCTTACGTGCTTTTGAAACAGGATCAGGGCCATGATGACCGTGCTCTTCGTGATGAGAGTGAATATCATGGTGTTCATGATCACTTGCTTCTTCGCCCAAAATTCTGAGAATATACCCAGCAAACGCGAAACGAAAGGGTGACAACGCAATAAGAGAAGTGAAAGGTTCAATGCTACCAAGTCCTCCGTAGGTTCTTTGACCGAATCCAGGACAGCAGTTGCCATCGTCTTTTGCCTCCTTGTACTCAGATTCATAGTAATCCTCTGCCAGGAAACGAAAGTAGTCAGAATTTAAACTCTCGTCACAGCACCTCTTTGACTCAGCAATAAGCAAGAGGGAAAGGCACAAAACATTAATCAAAAGCCCGCATGTTGCAGCAATGAAGGAAAACAGAAACTCGCCAGCGTGACTTTTACGAGTGAAGAACACTGTGAGGACGACCAAAAACTCAACAATCATTCCACAGTACCAAGCCACCTCAATCCAAAACGAAGTTGGCAAGTTGAAATGAAACGTATTCTTTTGATCATACAAATTATATTCTTCGATGTTGAATCCCTCTATTCGCCTTAAAACCCAGAATAAACAAGGTTGTGAGTTTTGGGGGCGTGTGGTTTCATTCAAATGAAATCTCATTGCACACTCACATACTAATGGGCGAAACAAGTAGGAGGTGAAAAAAAGATAAAAGAACAGGTCACAATAATCTAGGTTAGATGACAGAAATGAAACTGAATAAAAACAGTAAATTGTCACACAGGCTTACGCCACGACGAAGAAGCAAATCATGGGCCCTAGCAACAGGGATACAGTTCGGTATTTGGAGCCCTGAAAGAATTTTGCTAGATCAATTTTCTCAATGAAGCTGCGTAGAGCATTTTTATCTTCTACGTACAAGTCTGGAGACAGATGTGCTTCTGGAATGTCATCAACATCACTGTCCCCGTCAACACTCGCAGCCGAATCAATAGTGTTGAATGAAGGGACTTTATGTTCGGGTAGAGAAAAGTTGACGCTTTTGTTTACTTCGTTCATCGGAACCAGCTGCTGAGCACTCTGTGACGCGCCTACTTGTAAGTTGTTGTTCCGACTCGTGATCGAAGATCCAACTTCACTTTCTTGAGACTTCTCAGCCGTTGAAGTCTTGGTGGAATCATGTCCATTATTCAGCGATAGTCCTTCTGGCTTTGCAACGCTACTTTGTACTCGTAAGCATGATACTTCATCAGATAATTTTTTCGTCTGCATTTTCCTCTCTCGCACAGCGAGCTCATTATAAGCAGGAATTTCAGGTAATTCCTGGAAATGCAACCACCAACAATCAGCAAGAGGTAAGAGATTTTTTGTTTTTCAATTTGCGATTAGAACACCAGTGAAACAATTTACCTTTGCTGGCATTTGCACGAGTTGGTCGAGGCGTTCAATGTTCGAGCCAACGTCTGATTTCCTAGGGGCAGAAATAGAGATGTTTTCCCCCTCATTCAACAATGATGATCGCATCATGGATACACCTTCAGAACAAGCTTTCATTCTGCGGCGACGATCTTTTCGATCAGTGATTTTCCAAAGCGGCTGCTGTAATTGAGGACTCTTTAGTGAAAAGTTATCTTTTGGAGGTTCCCCTTTCACTTGTTGGCCGTATGGTTTAATTTCAGGTAAGTCCTGAACCAACGAGAACAAATAATAGAAAGATATCAGGACACACCAAGCCAACGAAGAAAAATGAATGAAGTCTGTTTGCTGCATACCTTTGCCGGCATCTGCACAAGTTCATTAAGTGTTTCTAAATTAGAACCAGCGTCAGTTTCTTTCACTGAAAAAAGAGAACCTTTGGAAACACGCGACTCTCCATTGAAGAGTGACGTTCGCATCACGGAAACGCCTTCGGATTGAGCCTTCATTCTGCGACGTCTATTTTTCCTATCATTTCTACGATCCGACAGAGCAATCGGTCGAGAAGAATCATCTTGTGACACGGGGTCACGCTCAATCCCGCCGAACCTTGGAACTGGATGCCTTGCCATCGATGGCTCTTCATCAGCCGCTTCTTTTTGAGTTTCTGGCTTTGCTCCAATGTTGTTTTCTTTGACTGGAGAAAGAGCTGGTTTGCGTGTTCCGTCATTCAACAGGGATGAACGCATCATTGACACACCTTCGGAGTGAGCTTTCATTCGACGGCGCCGATCTTTCCGGCCATTTCTCGAAAGCGATTGTTGTGATGTTGGAGTTTGTTCAGAATCTTCATCTTTTGGCTGTTCTAGTTCAGCATTTACATTGTATGGAGTAATGTTAGGCAAATCCTGAAACGGTACGAGAAAAATATTAAAAATGAGTGAGGCAACAACTCATGAGCCAATCCAATTCAAAGAGGAATTTGTCATACCTTTACTGGCATTTGGACAAGCTCATTGAGTTTTTCAAGACTTGAGCCAATTCGACTTTCTCTTGCTGCGGGAAGCTGGGAATTGGGCAAACTACTCATTGGTTCATTAAAAAGGGAAGCCCTCATGACTGCCACATTTTCTGAATGTGATTTTTTGAGTCGGCGCCTTTCCTTTGTGACGCCAACTGGAGAATCATAGTTTGAATTGATCGGTTCATTCTTTCCCACGACACCTATTTCCATATGATCGGCCTCGATAGAAATGTCCTTCTGCTCTGTTTCACCGTCTACAGAGTTCAGCTCCTCTGACGCAGCAGACGACAGACGAGTGCCACCTTTGAAGTCAAAACGTGTGACGCTGCTGGACAAAGTTTCTGAAAGCTGTGAACCCGTCATAAAATTCACACCATCAGATAGAGACTTTTTTCGTTCGTGTTTCTTTGGAAGAGAATTCTGGTTCGAAGATTTATCAACATCCCCAAGCGATCTCATGGACCGAACACCATCCGATGAACTGCGTTTTCTGCCAAAACGGAATGACCCAGAATGTTGAAGATCCTACGTAGTTGGATGAGATAAGTTCAAAGAATGTTAGAGAAGGACATATCCTTATACACAAAATAATGTACCAAAAGCAAACACCTACCGCCACACGTTCACTAACTGTATCAGTGAAGCGTTCAGTTACATTTTCGAGTATTGACATTGCATTTCTAGCTCTAAGCTTTCTCTGTCGCTCTTCTATTTCGCGCTGAATCTTTTTTTCTTCTTCAATAGCCTCTTTCTTTCTTATTTCTTCACTTAGCTTTAATTTTGCCAAAGTTTCGTTTACCCTATTGTCCAATATCAAAGAATAAATTTGACCGTTAGACAGGCACAAATGGAATCAATCGATTCTCGACAACAAACTTCTGCTTTCAGCATTATCGATGAAAATTAAATAATTCACCTTTCCTCATTTACTAATTGGCCCATGCTTGTGGTAAGAGTATACCTGATAGTTCGAAATAGTAAACGTTACCGAAAACGAAGCGTGTGATGAAAATATTGATTCATCTTGAACTTTGTCACTGATAAACTTACCAAGGTAAAATTTCCGCAGTGAAGAACGAAAAAATTGCATATGACAAAAGCAATATGATGAACAGCCATTGTACCCCCAGATAATCCTTGAGTTTGATCTGTTTCCAATATGTAAAAAGAAATGCCAAGCCAAGAGCATAACCAAATTGCATGTATTGAAGAGCTATTATAATGAAATGAGGATTTCCTCCCCAGAAAAGCTGAAAGCAAGCATATTGGGTATCACATAAAAAGATGTTTAAGACTCAACTGCTATGAGATGTACCAATAGAAGCAGCAATGCTTACCTTCAGCTGGTCTTTGGTTTTGGCATCACCTTGTAGCACAGTATAACCCTTCCAAGCGGTTTCGTTGGCTTTTGCATCATCGACAGTTAACTTCATGCTTTAATAGAAAACAGACGCATTGTGAATTTGAATTAATGGCAAATTCATCAAAGATTGTGTTGGAGGGTGTAGGGGACTCACTGCAAGATTTCTGAAAAAACTGCCCTCATCTTGAAATAAAGCGCAGAGGCGGCTATTATGAAAAGGCAGCACATGGAGAGAAAAATCCCAATCAAAAATTTTGTCACGGTAGGATTATTGGCGGAATAATAAAGAATCGTTCCTGACAGGAAGTAGAGTAAATTAGCAGATGCCATTAACATAATCCAAGATGTTGATGAAATATGGATGAAATCGAGCAGCACCTCTGTTAGGGAGCGTTTCAGATAGTGAGACACTCTGTAACCCGGAGGTAAATTGTTTGAAATGGTAAAATGAAGTCGCAACTCGTGGTATCGTACAGGTAGAATTAGTCGGCTTCTTCTGCTGGAGAGATAAGGATACCTAATTTTGGTGACAAAATCATCAAAAGAATCTTGAACGAGTTTTCTCATGGAGGTTGAACTTTGCTGATTTGGGTCGTTTGCCTCGGGAGATGGCTGCTGTTCACCGCCATGAGATTTTTGTTTCAGTCTACGAATCTCATTTTCCACGCGTTCGAGTTCATTTCTAATGGCTATGTAATGATGGCGATCAATTTCCTCTGTTTGTACCCAAGACTTATCAGTCCGACGAGTAGATATCACACGTACCAAAACACTTTGCAACGCGTTGAATACGGATGTGTAGAAGAGCAAGAAATGAACATCGACAAAAACAGCTGGGGGAATGAAACCATCATTTGCACAAATTAATTGTGGTTTAGAGACGAATACCTACTCATGCTGGTGATAAATTTAAAAAATCCACAATTGCCGTACCTTCCAACTCATAGTTGAACGCTTCCCAGTATTTGTGCATGAGATACAGCACAAACTCCCTGTTAAGGTAGATTGATTGTAGTCAACAAAATGGAAATGTCAATGCGTATTGCAATTAGGGCAGATATTGTGGTGCTTAGCATTAGCATCATATTTGTCAAACTTACACTATCCCTAGTGTTGAAACTAATTTCCAGGAAATTTCGACATTTTATTGGAAGGAACGACAAACAAGAAAACAAAAATTTTGTTGGGATGTGGAAAATTGTGGCCAACCAAAGAGATAAAACAAACTGGATCACTCACGTTCTACATTGGTTTTGGAAGAGGAAAGACGCAACCAGGGAAAATATGAGATGACTATCAGTAAATATAATAATAATATTTTTTGCAGTTTATTGCAAGTCCCTCGTTCACTCTCACCTTGATACATAAGCTCCAATACCTTTTGAAAAAACGGATTCCCGCTTGCCGCCACGTCCAGAGTGTGACGTAATATCTCGACGACCAAGACTAAACATAATGTGCAGATGACAACTGAAAAGACTGAGTAGTCAAGGTATGTTTCGCCGCCGGAAGGTGCTAAGAATCTTGTCAAAAAAGAACCAACGTGATCCACTGGTGGAAGGTAATCGTCCCCGCCAACATAATACTGTGTGTCATTGTACCCAAAACTGTTTTGATATGCATGCTCAGAAAAGTCCATCGTGCCGAGGGAGTGATGGTCTGAGGTTGACTGCTGCGTAGTGAGAGCTTGAAATTCAGCTTCACTGGGATTCGGAGACTGTGTGGCCAGCAACACGGAGGATGGAGGATAGAAGATAGAATAGCCCTTCAATTCCAGCACTTGCATGCAACTATGTGGTTAAATACCATGCCATACTGCTGCTATGAATTGTCGAACTTCCGTGCTGCTCTTATTTCGAATCCTCTTTATTGGGTTTGGATAGGTTTTGATATTGTAGGCAGGATGGATGGAGGATGGAGGAGATGGAGAATGGAGAGAGGATGGAGAGGTGTTGATTGACGTCACCTCTCTGGCTGTCTGAATCTCTGTGCTCCATCCCGCTGTGAATCCAATCCGCCGCGCAGGCCACTCACAGTCACAGCTCACGCAAATCATGGTTCACGTGATTTCAATGACATTTAGCTTTTTCTATGATGCTGTAAAATTCAGGAGTATGACACTAATAAGATATGTGACATATAA
>JALLOT010004407.1:0-10295 GCA_036939595.1 Thalassiosira livingstoniorum | reverse complement strand
GGTTGAAGAAACATATAAAAGTGAGGGGGAATTGTACCTCCTTGGACAGCCCAATCGGACCTTCCTTGAGTATTGGATGTATTTTATTCAAAAATACGGCAGAGTCACACCAACCCAAGAGAAGGCCAACGGTGACTCAATGGATGCCAAGTGGGACCTCATGATGGCTTTGAAGCCCTTATTCAACATCTGAATGATGCTCAAGAGTTTGCAGCATAAACCAGTGAACCTATCCCCAACACTGCCAAAGTTGAAGCAGGAGAAGGTGTTATTCTTAATACTGGCCTATTGAAGCAGGCCTATTTGGATTGGAGAAAGTTGTCAGCAGCACAAAGAACCTGCAATCAATTTTGGCAATTCTTCCGTGATCAAATCAAGGCCCGCAATGAAACTGAAGTCGCATCTGCTGAAGTGGGCTATGGCATGAACATCATCACAGATAAACAGGAAACACCCATGTTTGACGAGGTCATCCAAAATTTCTCCAGTGCATATTATGCTGCAACACAAGGCACATTGCAAAATTTGTCCGAGCTCAACAACCAACTTTGGAAATTCATCAATGAGTCCCTGCATGCATTACATGCTTGCATGAATGACATGCAAAATCATATCCAACATGTAGCAATGACAGCCAACAATTGTCCAATCCCAGTAATGAATATGCCAATGCCTTATCAAGTGCCAATGGCACCAGCCTTATATGTGGCACCACCTCAGCAACAATTCCAAGCACCACCAGAACAATTTAACCAACCCATGCCTCAGCCCAATCAATAGGCATATGGAACACCTTGTGAACAGGGACGTGGTGGCAGAGGATATGGCCATAGGCAGAATTATGGATGTAGAGGTGGACGTGGATACAACTGACCCCAAAACAACAATCCGTCTCCCCAATATCAAAATCAACAACCAAGCTTCTATAACAATAACCAACAAGGCCGATGTGACCCCAATCCAGTAAAGTACTTCAACAACTGGAATTGCTGTTGGTCTCATGGTTTTGATGTCGAGGATGATCATTGCAGCTCCACTTGTTGCAACCCTGTGCACAGTCATGTATGGCATGCCACAAGAGACAACATCTGTGGTGGGCGAACCAAGGGCCAACACAAAACCATTCTACCAAGCCAGGCACAGCAAGGAGGTCCCCAACAAAACTATTGACAGGTAGGGACAGAGATTAGCTTTGATAAATGTAATTCTATGTTACATATGACGCTATCTCTGGACCCCACTGTTTACAATAGTAACATAACAACTAGCCAACCCCTCCCCCAAACTACCTATGCATTTGCCACCAAAGAACTAGCAAAAAGCAACAATATCAACCCCACACTTATCAAAGAGTGGGCCATAGTTGATTTGGGTGCAACTAGCCATTTTATTCAAGCCAACGATCCAATCCATAGCAAAGTCCCCACCAACAAACCATTACAAAAAAATGGTCAACATATCAGAACTACACATACCTGCCAACTTGCATTGCCAAACCTCCCACCATCGACTACATTAGCACATATTGTACCCGGCCTCAACAACTTGTCCTTACTATCAGTGGTACAACTAACTAATGTGGGATGCAAGGTAGTATTTAACAAATTTGCATGTACAGATAAATATGGAGGAAATATTATCCTATGTGCTAAGAAATGCCCCACCATGGGACTGTGGCTGCTACCAATTGTTGAAACACCACAAATCACACCACCAACAAATGAAGAATCATGTGACAAATGCAAATTTGTTAATGCAGTGCAAAAAACCTCAACCAAGGAGGACTTAGCCACATACCTACACCAATGTCTGTTCTCCCCATTGAAGACCACGCTCATCAAAACCATCAAAAATGACCAGTTGCTTTCATTTCCAGGACTAACCAGAAGATCTCATTCTCAAACACCTCCCTGAATCTACTGCCACATACAAGGGCCACATGCATTACCAACATCAAGGAGTTAGAAGCACCACTAGGAACAGACCAGTAAGCCCCACATCAGTCATACCAATGGATGAAGAAGAAGACCCATTCTCCAGCCCACCAGAAATGGAACCTGAACAGGAGGCAAATGCAACAATGGAAATGGAGCTATTTTGTTTTGCAGCACTTGCTTATCTCAACACCGAGACTATCTATACTGATCAGATGGATAGATTCCCGGTGCAATCATATGCAGGCATGCAATACTTACTTATTTGCTACAAGTACGCAACAAATTCGATCATTGTGCAAGCCACAAGAAACAGGGAACAAGAAACAATGATTGCAAGGTTCAAGGACATATATGTACCTCAAGGTCAGGGGTCATAAGCCTAGCCTCCATGTGATGGACAATAAATGCTCACAGGTCATCAAAAAATTCATCATTGAAGCAAAAGTTCAAATTCAATTAGTGGAATCAAACAATCACCAAGTTAATGCTACCAAAAGAGCCATCCAAACATTTAAAAATCATTTCATTGCCAGTCTTGCAACAGTTAACAAAGAATTCCCACTCCAATCATGGGACCAACTCCTTGAATGATACTCATGAGCTATACAGACAATGGCTTTACTGGCAGTACCACACCATTCCATGAGCTTGGGCTGCCAATGGCTGTTGTTGTCATCAACTTGTGTTGCTGCATTGCATTTGTACATCTATACTGTTCAGTGACACTGCATTTTTATGGAACTGATGTCCAGTGGCACTGCTTTCTTATGGCTCTGCAGTCCCATGGCTCTGTTTTCCTATGGCAATGACAACCTACATCTTTACCAACCTTTGGCATTGCTGTTTCCTTGGGGCTGCTGTTCTTTTGATGCTGCAATGTCATGGTATTGGTGTGATTCAATGCTGCAGTCTACTGATGGCATCTAATGGTAGTAACTCCTGACGATACACTCACCTTTTGCCAGCAATGATTGATGATGATGAAGTCTTGTGCAGTTGTCCCCTGGTGATGATGTTGAGCTTTGTTGCAATAACTGGAACCAGGCACTATGTTTGCCTTGATGTAAATTCTTAGCTTTCTGGAATTTTGAACCTTTCCTTGTATTGCTAAAATCAAATTGCTGTAATTTGTTTCCTTTGTCTATCATTGATGACTTGATGTTTTCCGGATTTTTATCTCTGCCAATGATAGTGAAAATTCTTGCAGTAAAGCAAACTGAAAGTTGAGAATCCAGGCCACAGAAGACTCCCAGAAAATCCTGTTCAAAGAAAAAGCAGAGCTACTCCACAACTTCTTCAACCAACCTACTATTCAACTTGAGAGAGGATAAAACACACCCAAACGCCTGAAGACAAAGCACTTTGCCAAAGGCAACTAAAAAGCATTTGTTGAAGGCATGCAATCCAAAATCATTCCTTCATCCATCATGTTTCCGAATCTTCACCAATCTGTAGAACATGCTTGACCCTTCTTTGTAGGAAGAGGAAAAGACGATTTTCATTCTAGTTGAATTCATCTATATTGTTAATAAGAAGTAAGTTAAAACTGACCAGATTTGAATGCAGGCTGCTTTGTATTGAAAGGTTTATAATTACTGAGCAATAACAGTTAAAGTGTTTTTTGAGAAAAAATATACCCTTTCAGAAACTTTTTCATATAATAATCAAAAATAAAAATATCTTCAATCACCCTTTTTTGTCTTACATGACTCTTAATTTCTCATAGCACAAAAGAAAAAAAGAAAAATAGGGAGATTTTTTTGTGCTGAACAAAAGCCTATTTCTTCACAATGATGTGATAAAACTTAATGACAACAGAAAATATTCCCGTATTATAAAACAAATTTTTGTTTTGCTATGTTCATATGATGTAAAACAAAAATATTTGTTGGGTCAAACAGAAGTATTCTATGCTTGTTACAATTAATAATTTTGTTTAGTATAGATGAATTTTGCTTATAGAACAAAAAGTCTTACTTGTGTTGATCAAAATACTCTGGTACCAATCAAAATATTTTTCATGACGAACAACTTAAATGAAGTGTTTATTATTAAAATCCAGATAATATCAGGTCTTGGGTTTTCAAACTTTTTATCTGATTATTGTCCAATTCATTTCCTTAGAATAACATCAATATTGGTCTGTACTTGTTTTGAGATGTACTTTCATGCTGATAATAATTCATTGGAATTAGTCCGTGCCAGAAGCCAACCATTGATGCAACCAATAAGTTTCTCTCACAATGAAGCTCTCTTGAGGAAACTTGCTGTTCACAAGACAGAACTCTCTCTAAATTATCTGCAGTATTTTAAGAGAAACCATTCTGTCATGGTTGATCCTATTGAATAAATATGAATTAATATGATTCCAATCTGATATGTGGGAAGTAATAAGTTTTTGTAGATGTATAACAAATTTTCAGAAATGTCCACTTTTGGGTGACCTAGGCTGATAACAGCTCATATCAGTGCATAAAATTGGAGTGTACCAATGTGTAATGAAACCAAATAATCTTCAATATCTATAAAATTAGGGGGTCAATCTGTCCCTAATTTAGATACAATCACTTACAATTTGATGTCAAAGTCCTTTTATTTCACCTCCTAAGCTTCTGCTGAAGTTTTGTTTTTGGAAGGATTCTCCACACAAGGATTGTTGACAATGACCTATTTCCACTCAAAGGGAAAATCAATGAACTTAAGTACACTGATATAAAACTACCAGTAGCTGAACCAATAAAACAAAAGTCCCTAAACAAACTATATTATCTACAATTTGCAATCACTGTATCAGAATTTAGGCATATGACTCAGGAGCTCTACATTGGTATACTTAAATTCAAGATGACATTGCTTGAATTGAAAGTAAATCCACATCATTATCAATGAATTGTTATGCCTCTGTCATTGGCAGAAAAGACCACCTCTAAATTTTTATTTCAACTCCAGTGGCTTCAAAGAGCAGCACAAACAACTTCAAAATAAAACATCAGTAACATCCTTATCTCTACTCTTTTGTCATGGGGAGGGGATCCACATGACCAATGAGAAGTTGATTACCATGATAATTCTTGCAATGAGAAGTTGAATTCCTGGATTGATATCATGAGAAAAATCATGGAGCCAAACACCACAAAATCATTGTGACAGTGGTCTCATGATGGGACTTGATGAAAAAACACAACAATAAACTTCCAAATTGAGCTTGTTACTTAATTCAGGGAGAATATGGAATTAACAATTGCCAAATGAAGTGCTATTGAAAAAGCAGAATCAAATGTATTGGGTTGCATCTGCAAAAAATAAGATACAAGGTCTATCCCCACAGATTACATTGGAATCAGAGCTCTTGTAATGGATGGAAAACTCAGCCATCCAATTGGTTCATCAAAGTGGGCATATGTTTACATACTCTGAAATGAAAGTGGCAGAGCAAACATAATAATGACACATCTCTTACTTCTTCCACACTGCCATCTGATTAATCTGTAGCTATCAAAAAGGATGATACAGATGCTTGTCCCAATATTCAGTGATATCTCAGTAATAATCAGGGTGGATTTCCTATTTATTACTATTTGTATTATTTTTTAAGTTTTTATTTCCATGCACACACAATCCTCTCTGTAGTCCAGCCTACCCAATATCTTTTTTCCGGTTGCAATTACTAACTATGTTCTCCCTGGTAAGTAACATATTTACTTATGTAGTACTTACTAAGGTTACCAACCTTCCCTCCACAGGATGAAATTTATCTGACCATGGTGCTGCTGATATTCTAGCTTTCATCATTCCAATCTCAGCAACCCCAGTTCTTATAAGAGTAAGTTGGACAACTGAAGTGTTCTTCTGTGCAATGCACTAGTTGTGCAGACAGTTCATCAAACTGTTTGCTCAATACTGACCATACACCCACAAACCAATGAGATGAAGAACTGTTTCAATTAAATCAATGTTGACAGGAAAGTTGCTTCAAAAACAGACACCTGAACCTGATATTGATCAAAATTTGGGGGATGACAGATGACTCAAAAAATAAAAAAATGCTAAAAATAAAACCTAGGAAAATTGAAAAAGCTAGTAAATTTTACTTGCTCTTTTTCATGATTTCCCCCTTCCACTGGTAATGGGTTCAGTTTCCTAGCACAATGGACACTCCACTAACAACACAACATAATGCAATAAAAAGCAAATTAATTTCAGTTCTGTCAATAGATGTTTCACTTTGGCTTCCTGCTTTGTGGTTTTGTTTGAGTGTTCATTATTTACCATTCAAAATTTTCAAAAAAATAAAAGTTGTAGTTTCTCTGAAAAGTAGACTCTTTTTCTAAGCACTGACACCAAATTTTAACACCATAAGTATTTTTGCTCCATGCAGGTATTTTGGAGCCATATTTGGATCCACCAGAGCATTAAAATTAAATCAAAAATTTCCACATCAAAACACCTAAGTAGCTTTTGACATGAAAATTAAAACTTCATTTAAATCTGATTTTTTGATTATTTGGATCTCTAGTAAAATCTTAAAAATATAGTGATCATTTGTAGGTGAAAATTTTCAAAAAGTGAATTAATTAAATCCTGAAGTATTAACAGAAGATGATTTTTTTGTGAGATTGGATAGTCATTGATATAAAACCCAAGTTCTGAGCACTCCATATTAGAGTAGTTGGTATTGAAATACAGTAAAATTATTTGCTTATAAATGTCCACATTATGTTTTGATTTTGTCTTGCACAAATCCAAGAGGTTGAATATCAATTTGAACAATGAGTACTTTGGTCAGTACAAGTTAGCATCTTATTTACAATATACCAATTTTTGATTTTTATGATGATGAGCCTGGACATTAAAAACGAGTCTGTATAAGATAACCCTTACTTAAAACGAGCCTGTTAAAAAAATCATTAACGATCCAGGCTTGTTTTCAAAAATTGCAAAAAATATCAGTGAAATTGGCGATTATTTTTGATTTTTCTAACAAATTTTTCAACGATCTCGCCAAACAAATAAAAAGGAGCCCTCTTTTTGGCGATTTTTGAAAACAATCCCGTACCCACGAACCTGTATAGAAAACGATCCTGTATAATAATCAGAAAACGAGCCAGGCTCATTTTCACCAATAACTACGGTACCTTTAGAGTGGTTTGAACATACTACAGATGTTTCTACCTCTAACCCATTATCCTTGGGCAACAAAATGGAAAAAAGCATGGCCATGGGTCTCACCACAACTACAGTTCACACAATGCTTGTCAGCAGCCCCTAGACACTACACCTCTACTTGGTTAAATCATTCAAAACCCAAACAATTGAGCCTGGAACAAAAGGGAAATTGCTTTGGGGGAGTTACCATTGTCCTTTTGCACCAGCACTGCTCCATTGGAAGGGTTTTGATAGACTTTTGAACATCATAATAATATGATGTAGTTGACTCTCACATCATATTAATTAACATGACATGAATACAAACAGCAACCTGTCCAATCATTCCAAGCAACAGCAAGATACAAACTTTCAATGACCCACCATTCTGAACACACGCCACAGATATCCAACAAGATCAAAGGACCTAAACAACTGATTTACATTTCTTAATATCATGGCCCCATGTATGTCACAAAGTTATATGCCCCCAACCCCAACCCAGTGTGACAAATCTAGTGGAGAACCAACCATTTTTATGTCCCCATATCTAGTAAATGCAACTATTGACCCCAACATGAGCAAGATAATGGAGTACAGACATATGATCAAACATGAAGACCCTGAAGTGAGAAAAGTCTGGGGTGGAGGAATGAACAATAATATGGAAAAGTTAGCACAAGGAACCAAGATAGGAATACAAGGAACATATACTGTCTTTTTACCCCAAAGGAACAGGTCCCTAAGGAAAGAAAAGTGGCATACATTTGCATTGTTGCGGATAAAGAAGAGAACAAAGAGGGAAAAGAAAGAGTATGACTTATAGCTGGAGGTGACCAGGTTGACCATTCTTTGGGGTATCAACCAGTATGGCAAAAATATCCACAACCAAGACTCTTTTGAACAGAGTCATCTCCAGACAAGGAGCACTTTTCCTTGATTTAGACCTCAATAAATTTTATCTAAAAATACCTTGATGGAAAGCATACTCAACAATCACTCATTCTCCAAGAACTCACCAACGAATGTAATTTTTGGATCCCCTCTTTTACAAAGATAGAAATCTCTATCTAGAAATCTGAAAGGGAATTTATGGTCTTCCCCAGACAGGAAACTTGTAAATGACATCATAAAGAAGTACCTATTATCATTTGGATATTGTGAATACAAGCACACATCCAGGCTATGACAGTATGCCTCACAATCAATATTGTTTGTCCATGTAGTAGATTATTTTGGCATTCAATAAAAACAAAATAAGATTCTAAGTACTTGGTGCAAGTGTTCAAACAATATTACCAAGTCACAATAGACTGGAGTGAAACATCATACTACAGACTTACCATCAAGTAGAACTATGAGGAACAATGGTTGTAAATTTCAATGTCTAGCTACACTGAAAGGATTCTCTTGAGATTCCAACACCCAAAATTCACCAGGTCTCAAGACTCCCCCTTCCCCATGCCACATGTATAATTTAGCAGAGAAGCACAAAATCTTCCTTCCCCTGTCATTTGCCTCCCCTTGACAAAAAGGCATGATATTTATCCACAAATTAGCAGCTGCCTTTGTTTTTATGCCACTGACCTCATTAGCACCCTCCTCAAAGGCATAAATATACATTGCCCAAAGACAAAGTTCTCTCACAAGCCTCACCAACAAATGGGCTGACCATGTCCTCAACTACTGCACCACTCACCCCAATGTTAATTCCTGCTACTATGCCAGCAACATGAAGTTCAAAGTACACAGCAGCAGTTCTTACTTAAATGAAAACAATGCATGCAGTATCTTTGCTGGATATTATGTTTTGGGAGATAACCAGGTGCCAGGCTAACTGCAGAAGCTTAATGGCACCATTGACATTTCATTCAACATTTTGAGTGTGGTGGCTGCCTCAGAAGCTGAATCAGAAGTGGGAGGTATATTTAATAACAGTAAGAAAACTATTATTTATCACCTGATGTTACATGAAATGGGATGGACCCAGGAATTGGTTTGAATCTATGTAGATAATACCACTGCTGTGGGACTGACAAACAAGACATCAAAACAGCAAAGATCCAGTGCAATTAACATGCGGTACTTTTGGATTGCAAATCAAGTTGAACTCTAGGATACACTTCAAGATTCTCTGGGACCCAGGATGAGAAAACATTGCAGACCATTTTGCAAATAATCATGCAGCAGCTCACCACAGGAAGGTAAGACAATTCTATCTGTACATACCAAATTCTCCATGGCATTGTCCAAAGCCCCCAAAACCTAGTGATTTTCAAGGGTTTGTTTATTCCAGCCCTAAGTAACTGCATCTCCCAAGTATGGTCTGTCAATTCCCCATTACCAGGCTATTGTATGTCCCAGACTTGCCATATGGAGCAGCAGCAGCCTAGACTTACTGCTCACTAAAATTGTATGCAGGACATTCCAACAGATTTCAGAACAAGCAACCCATGAATTAAGCAAATCCATGAAACTTGTAGCTTCTCTCATCACTGTATTCAACAGATAACATCTGATACATATACATATATAATGTGTTGTATCTCACAGAGAGATTTAATTTATATTTATATGCTGAGCATTCATTAATTACTCAGAACCAAAGGATCTTGAGATTGTGACAGTTGCTAGTTGGACTCCCAGCCTGAACTCTTGAAGTTACTTTTTGCTCTGCAATTGTCTGTATTGAATATTTTTTGGAGATGTAACTGAGCTGTCACCAAAAATTCAGATTTCACAAAACCACAACACAATTATTTTTTTTGTGTTTTCTCAAGCAAAATTTAAGTTGGGGGTATGGTTTACAAAATCAGCTTGACTTTCATCATCAACCAACTATTCTATGTTTTCTAATAAAGTATTTCCATAAATGTGGTTACTGCTGTTGTAATGTTTAATTTTATTTTTAATTTGACAAGAATTTTCTATGAATTTTCCTACACCAATTTCTACAAGATCACACCATGAATTAGTTATCTTGCAGTTGGTACATGAACTTATTAGTAAAAATGTACTATTCCAACAAATTAAGAAATAAAATCAGTTCTCTAAAAGTTGATGCTGATGCTGGTTCTTTGTACATAATAGGTAGGGTAGGTCTACAGACTTAGAGTCCCAAAATGTGTGATTGGGACTCTCAAAGTCCCAGGACTCTAGAGCCCCAAAAACCTTCCTCTAGTAGTAGTAGTAGTAGTAGTAGTAGTAGTAGTA
>JALLOT010004405.1:0-10299 GCA_036939595.1 Thalassiosira livingstoniorum | reverse complement strand
AGGTGGGGGTCGGCCTTTTGAAAGCTGGAAATATTTTCTGAAATAAGCCAAAATCTGATTTTGAGTGGGTGCCGGCCCCCCAACGATCTGGAACTCAATGTTGAAAAAAATATTTTTTGTCCAATATCAAGAATTTAGCTCGCAATGCTGTGATATCTTCAGTTTGTATGAGATATGACATCATGATGACGTCATTGAACCAGCATGCGGGGTCCCCAGACCCAATTCCAACTTTTATAGACCCATGTATCATATCTTATTTGCACCACACCCCTGTTTATAATTATCAAAATTTTCAACAAAAAATTGAATTCAAGGTACATTCATCCTCTTTTTTATTTGTTTATCTAGTTCATTTTTTGCATCCACATCAAAAACTTATTTTCCATAGTTTTGATGACATATTACCATGGATTTGAATGTTAATTGCAGTTAACCTATCAAATAAACTTCTAGATATGATAAGATCAGAGAATTAATTTGGCAGGAGAAACAAACATGAAGAGAATCATTGCTGCAAATCTCTCTCTTATATTCTTAATAACCCATATTTGGTTTAAACTTCTGATGAACCTTGACACAAGTTATGAAAAAAGAGCTGTCCATTGACATTTTTCTTGACTGTTGTGACTAAAGTTCAATGTATGTAATTTTCAGTAAAGTTTTACTTGATACATTGAGATATTGTTTATGGGAAGATTATATTAAATTATTCTATGCCTGTTCCATTTAAAATGTACTGAGTCATATCCAGGGGGGGAAATTTTTCCATGAGGGATTATTAAAAGATATTATTTCAAAACCTGTAGAGACATATTATTCTAACTATTACAAATAACATTCAATTTTTATAATCTACATTAAATCATGTGTTTGAACAACATGCACTTGAGTCAATCATAACTAGTTATTGTATAAATGCTGCTCAAATTATTTTTGTACTGCCAATGTTAATCTTTAAGTTTTTCTTTCCCAAATTACATAATATATCAGTTTTTTTTATTCTCAAAAGGCAAATAAGATACCAGTCACACATGTCATTTTTATTCCAGTTTCATTCAATACAGTATAAGGTGATTGTTCAGCATTTCTGAAATGTCTTGAAAAGAAGAGTGGAGAGATAGGGTACTGCAAAATCCACAAAATCCCAGTTTGTGTGTGCAAAGTCTGTTGAACAGACTACCCACTAGATCTTTTAGAGGATTGTGGGATCAGAAGAAACTTTTCTGGGGGTAGAAGAAACATTGAAGGGTTTATGGAAAGCCATGAAATTTTGAAAAAGTGGTTTGTGTCAAATTGAGGAGTAGGTGGATGTAGTGAAAGTGAAGTCCTTGGAGGATATTTCCAAAAATACCCATAAACTACTCCAGTGGGGCTTATCCTTGGCCCGAAGCTGAGTTGAAGCATACACAAGGCAAATAATTTCTAGATTAGAGAGCACTTCATGGAACAAATTGAGAAATCATTTTGAGAGTTTTACTTCTGACTATTGAAAAAGCTCATCTTGACAATGACCTTCCCATTTTTTTAATTGAGTGACCAAAAATTCTGAAGCATGTTACAAAGACTTAGTTGAGGGGCCCAGATCATCACCAATGTAATAACCCAAAAAAACAACTTTGGTTCTGTGAATTCACAGCACATCAGGCATGTCCCACAGAAACAAAGGAGAAAATGCAGAAAATCAGGAATGAGCTCAATAATAATGAAATTACAAAGTGAGGAAACACAAAAAAGACTTCAGGAAACAAGGTTGTGAAAATAGAAGATGACTTATGGCATACTCTAGCCAGTTCAAGTTTAATGACTTTGAACTCTTGGAAGAAGTTATCCAAATATAATTTTCTGTCAATTCAATATGTCTTTTGGAGAGACTAAAGAATCTATGTGTTAAATTTTCAAATTATATGTCACATGGACCCATTTTTATTTTAAGCAACACTGAAAAGACAAAAAAATGTGCAGAAAGATGAGTATTTATTTGTTCTATTGATATAATTACAGGTTCAGTTTTTTTGGTAGAGAAGCAACTTGCATCTATGCCTGTCAATAAATGGGATAGAAAATATTGATGTGATGGAATACATATGTGATTAGACAACAATAATTATTGTATTCATGAACACTAATCTAGTTAGAGGTAACAGGGACAAAAGGAAGTGCGCCTCTCATCGATTGAGGGGACACGGATATGTGGCATTCCTGGTACAACCAATAAATGCCTTGTATTGAGTAACTGCATTGTATTCTACTACATATGATGGAGCTGAGACATGCCATCAACCCCACTCCCCAACTCCAAAATGAATGCTGACATGAATCAACAACACATTTTGAGGGTACAGATACTCAACTGAAACAATGATATTTCTATTACATGTGTAATATAGAATTGGCAATATACTTCACCAGTTTTTGAAAATTGGACGTTTTTGGCCAGTAATATGTTTTCATTGTAGATTCAATCATGCATAATCATTTAGTTGAAGCTAATAATTTTGATACTTTGTTGCTTCTATTCAAAAAATCATAATCATGTTGAAATTTTTTGTAATGCATTGCCTATTGAAAGTGTATGAAAACACAATTTTATGAAAAATTTGAGTAACTTTCTGTCAAAATTAGTTTTAGACGAATGATTTTTACTATTTTTCCATCTTTTATTTTTCATTGTATTAAAAAAATGTCATTTTTTCTCTCTAACCAAGAAAAATCAGAGCTGGCACCAAATGCAGATGGCAAACAATTTTATGAGCTAATAGACATTGTACAATGCCATGTTACCACCTTGTAGCAATGGTAGCACAGTTACATGGCAATCTAAAATATAATAGAAGCACTTAGAATCTAAGATGACTTGTTGGCATCCAAAAAAATCATGGTTTAAATAATTTGATGTTGCTGTAACTAAGATTATTGAAATGATAGACTAATATGCATCGATTGCATAACAAGAAAATGTTGGTTTGAAAAAAAATGGTTCATCATGATGAAAATTGCTGCAAGGACAGGTACATCGTAACATTAGATTGGATTTGACCATTTAGCCTCTATTGGTCATCATTGATATATGAATACAAACAACATGATAGGAACCTTTTTGACTGAGACAAAACTGCACTTAGAGTTTAAATTAAAACCAAAACTCTATAAATTGGTTGGTATCATAGTCATTTAACAGTTTGTAACTCATTCTTGATTATTTTTTCACAGAAGAAGATAGCTATTTTCTGATGAACTCAAAGATCAAGATCCATGAACATCATATAACAAGAAATATGACACAAAGAGGCCAAAATAAGTCTAAATCTTCATTTTATTACATTTAAATAATGGTTCAAAGAATATGTTCAAACTAATGAAATAAGTATGTCTTGATAATCAATAATATCACACATGGTTTATTTTGAACAGTTTAAATCTTGCGTACAAAGATTCATGAATTTGAAATGAGAACGATCCATGAGTTCAACAAATAATTTGCACAAAAGTTTAAAAATGAGTTTATGTTTGCTCTTCTAAAATAGTACAATCAGTTCTCAGATAATTCAATTCTTGACTAATTTTTTCAAAGATAGGATCCATTAAGAGATATATAGTGCTCATTTTGAATAAAAATGGGATCATTGTTCTTTGTTTGTTGTTGCTACACTGAAATATTTTTTCTCAGACAATAGAATTCTGGTGATCAATGATGTCTTGAGAATAAGTGTGTTGTTACAATGGAAAGTAACATTTCTCAAATTAAAAGAAGAATGAATACATATATTCGTCAAATTTGTTTGATTCATCTATCATTAAAAGGAAATAAAAAATATTACTTTGGTTGTTTTTAATACATTTATTTGGTATTGTTTGTATAAATTAAGGATTCAGTGACTATGAAATTATTTGTAATAAACATATTTTTATCGACATAATTCTATCAGCATTTATTTCACACAATCCAAACATCCTAGATGATAATTTTTGTGCAAGAGATTCCAAGAAACCAAAATCTGAGGGAAATTATAGTCAATTTAAATCCATTGATTTTTATTTTTGAGGGAAAAGGTATTTGAAGATTCATCAACATTGTTGCGTATAATAACATACATTTTCATTGATAAGAGAAGTTTGCCCAAATTTACCTTTAGAGAACTAACAAAATCTATGGATTAGATTTGATTTGGCACTTTTGCTCAAAATACTAGAGAATGTTACTAGCTCTCAAACTAAAATGTGCTACCAAGAAAAATACCACACATTATAAAGCTTAATCCACTAAGTACATATGTTTGTTTTGAATGTTACAAATTTTTAAATCTAGTTATGAATATTTTATTGTAAAAGTTGTAGTCATAATGATGACTAATGAGATGATAAAAAGAATCTTTTACATACTTATGAATTTTATCATTCTTTATATAGATATAAGAAAAGAGAAAGACAGAGAACAATTGTCCAAATATTATCACTTTTTGCATAATCATTGCAAGATTGTGGGTTATTAAAATGAGTCATCACACAATTAGCAATGACAGATATTTTCTACCTGTTTAGGAAATATCATTGGAAAGGAGGTATGTGCAAATTATCCAGAACATATTATTTCATGATAAAAAATCATTTTTTTACTTGTGAGGTTTTGTTGTGACAAACCCAGCTAAATCACAAAAAGCATTCAAAATCATCTCTTCAAGTAGAACTAAGAAGCTACGCATGTTGCACTACACTTTGACAAAACCAACAAAGACAAATATAGCTATGGAATTCATCATGAAGCAAATTGAACATTTTTGTCAATGTACTAAAAAGTTGTGCAAAAAATGACACCACCTTCAAGCGAAGGATGTCATTTTTTAAGAATCATAAATGGGACCTTTCTTGTTGTTTCTTCTAGGAAATAATCCAGATGAGTATCATTTCTTGAGTGCATCTCTTTTCCTACCTAGAAAGTAAATTCCGGTAAAGACCAGTCCATTGAAATGATGGCTGTCACAGTTTGTGACATTTGTGCACCACTTCTCTGTCTTTTTTAATTCATTTTTTAAGGGTTTGCAACGTAGTTGTAATAGAAGTAGAAGTTAATACTAAATCTCACTTTGTTTTTAGTTCTTTTTTGATATCTTTCTTTCTTCAGAATGAAGTTGAGCCCATCTTTTTATGCTACCATACCACCTGTATTCGCAGTTGTAATTTGTATTAGCATTGATCCAAAAGGGGAAGAGAATATTATGAACAAACAAAAGGAAACACTTCATTGAACCATTTTATTTTCTTGTCCTGATGGATGGAATATGAATGGTGGGAGTTCTTCAATATTTGTGCTATGATTTTATAATATCTATTGATATTACGTAAATCATGCTCTTCAGTGATTTACATTGGTTTTAATGCTTGGCTACTGCATTAATAATATTGTCAAATTACTTCTGTACTGAAATGATCCAAAGAGAAATGAACTAAAGCTGTGAAAGAATTTGATATTTTGGGTGTTTTTGGTACTGGGGTCTGGTTTCATGATTTCTCCTTTCAGATGTGATTTTTTTAGTTGAAACGTGCTCCAGCTTGTGAACTCAGATAGAATTTTTTTTAGCTTCAATTATATCAAGAAAATCCTTCATAATAAAGAAAAATATCAAGTGGACAACAATGGAACAAATTAATTTATAACTTGTCAAATACAACATACGCGTCTCGACATATGGTTCATTTCATTTTCAAAAGGTAACGAACATTGAATTATTTACTGCCTCGGAAAGGGGCATGAAAGGGTGGTCAATTGTAGTTGAACTTTACTCTCTAAATTTAATGCTTTATTTGGCCAAAAAAGACAATTTTTTGAAATTAGAGATCTTTCTTCTGTAAAAGTTATCAAATTTATTTACGTTTCTGATGCGAGTCGCCGAAGCAATTTCCGTTAACAACACGAATCGCCTGCTGGATCAAGTCTTGAATATTTGGATCGCAAAAAGCATTTGCTGCATTTGTGGTGTGTGGTGTGACTGGAACTGACCCAAAGTTCCTCTGCAGAGAGTTGAGAAACGGCGAAAGTGCAATGTTGTCCAAATTACTATTCATATTAGTTTGTTGACTTGAAGGCGTCATTGACAGCATCGACGATAACGAATGAGCGTTAATACTGCCAACATTGGGCAGTTGACGTCCCTCGGCTGAATGAACATTACTTAATTTTGGCATTGCAGCCGGAGGTTGAGGCCGAGATGCTGATTGCAGGAGTGGACTGACAGTTGTCTGGAGGCATCGAATCAGTTCTGAGTTTAAATTACTGTTTGTGTTTGCTTTCAGCGAATCCAACAAATACTCAAGTGTGATTTGTTGACGAACTTGTTCCATTTGGATCTGAACCAGATTTTGCCCGTCTTGGTGTTGTTTCCATAAATTTAGGAGAGAGGCTTCAGTCCGGGGCTGTGTGTTCACTCGCACGGGGCATTGATAGGCTAGATTGCTCGCTTGAGAGGAAAGATTCGATGTCTGGCGCCCTAGTATGAAGTGAGACATCGCTGCGCTATTACTCGTAGTCATGGAATGCGATCCCAAAGAAACTGAACCATAGGTCGAATTTTCGCACGACTTCCTTCGTTTTGCCGCGGGAGATCCATAGTCGAATCCAAGTTCAGCTTCGAGGCTTTCATCATTTTTCGAAGAGAATGATACTCTATTGTATCCGCTGCCGTATGGCAATGCTACTCGACACTTTGGCCCCTGCTCGCGGATGGCATTGTCGATCACTTCAATGCTCATTTTGCACTCATCAGATCGGACAAGAGTTTGTGGGACAGGGTACATTTCACTGATAGAAGATAGATCAGGTTCGTGGTTCTTGTCCGAAATCAAATTGACTTCGCCGGGTCTCGGAGCCTTTTTGAGGAGGTGCGGAAGTCCTCTCAGGAAAAACTCGTTGTAGTACGAATTTTTATTTCTGCCCTTTGTCATACCTAGGAGTGAAATAGAGGAGATATAATTGCCAAAGAGTGATCAGTCGATTGAACTAAAAAGATACGTGATGTAGCATGAGAGAAATGGTAAAGGTGATCGACTTACGCTTAAATCCCCAACCATTCACTTGGCGCATGAATGAAGGCAAGGATGCGTGCCCAAAATATCTTGGAATAACAGTCGTCTCAAACTCGACTGGATCAACAATCCGCCACGATCTGACATAAGTTTCATTTCGGGTGTTTCGCAAAAAATGAGTTTTCATTCCGTATAAGCCACACAAAAAGCAACAGGCAACAGGACATTTTTGTTCTCACCTTCCATGCGGAAGCCACTTGATGGCATGGCTCATGTCATCACGACTCAGAATGCAAAACAACTTTACGAGAAAATTTGGAATTCTGTGATGGGGCGTCAATGGGACCAATGGGTCGTCGTCTTTTTGTTGGGAGCGGTCCACGTAGTAGAACAAGGGAGGCGGGCGTAGAATGTTTTTCCTGCTCTCGGTTTTGGACTGTGTCTTACTTTTGCCGGAACTTCCGCTTTTCGAGGAGGGTTTTGATCGTTTCTTACAGCTAGCTATATTGCTGACAACACTGCTGCTGCAGTCGCTGCTGCTGTTGCTGCTGCTATCGCTGCTGCTGCTTGCAATGCTATTTTGGCGGTCACGCATCATCTTAAAATCGGCAGATGACTTCTCTGTGGGTGTATCTGAAGACTCTGCGTCTGAAACACTGCAATCGGATGACGGCATGAGGTCAGATTGTTTGTCGATGGTAATCTCACAGGGATGTATGTTTGAGAAGAGGTTGTGGGGGTAGTTGTTCATTGTTTCAGTTCCTTTTGTGAATTATTCTGGTTATGATAACGTGTATTGTGACAGTCGAGGTAAAATTTCAGAAAATTATGTTGACAAAAACTGAAAGGAAGAAACAACAACATGCAATTCTTCCATGTATGGTGGTACAATAGTAGGTAGTACGTACCTACTTAGTATTATGGTGTGATCATTGTGGGGAGATTCTGGTATTGTAATTATTTACGAGTATTTATTTGGGGATGGAATGACCCCCCACATTCAAACAAAAATCGAAGGGCTACTGCCGGGCTACTACTGCGCACTTACTGCACGAAAAATCAAGACTAAGATTGATCATCTGTCTCCAGAAGGTATTCGTTAAACTTTCTTAGTATGGTAAGTGTGGATGGTGGTATGGTACTGCTTAATTAAGAGGGAGTGAGGCTTCCGTGTGCGACAGCGTTGTTAGGGTGGTAACATTGGGTGATCTCCCGGTGGCAGCGAGCACGTAGATTTACGTAGACTCAGTACAAACATGTTACGTTATCGATCTCACGGACCTCAAACCTACTTAGTAATCTACAAGTAAAATTTTTGTTGCTAAAAGCTAAAATATCAATTTTTTACATTTTTTGGCGATTATATTAAGCATGAGGTGTCCATGAGTTATAGTACTTACTGTACAATATGTGCTGAGTTACAACAAAGCTTGCCTGGATGGCGGCGGGACATTTTTGCTAGCTTTTTAAGGTGGCTGTAAATAAGGTGGTAACATTTGAGATCTTCCCGGCGTTCATTTAGTTACTGCCACGTCATATGCTAGAGTTAAGATTGGAGACCTCCCTAATAAAGTCTGATATTCGGTTGTAAGGTAACACAACGTATCGTGCTCCTAGTAAAATGCCATTTAGTGTCCTTGAAAATATTTAATTGTTCTTTCGTAAGCTTTCGTATCTGCGAGAATGCCGTTTAAAATAAATTCTAGAACAACTGAAAATAAACCAAGTTACTCGGGAATCCCGGATTTTTTTTTCGAAAATCGCGCCCGCCATGCAATACTCAGCTGGCTGCTGGCAGCTGCTGGCCATGGCGGACCCCCCGGGACCAACCACCGACAGTGACGACGGAAATGCGTCGTCAAGCATTTTCGTCGTCGCTGTCGTTGGTTCTTGCCGGGGCGTCGTGGCCACAGCCACAACCGCAACCAAAGCGGTTTGGCTGTGGCTGATACTGCCACAACATCGTCGCGCCATTCCCCAGGCTTTCTCCATTTTAATCGACGCATTCGAATGTTCGTCGATGCGTCGATTACGTCGCAAGCCCAACGCGAGAGTACCTTTTATGGGGCGAGACATGACGGGGGCGAGGGCAACGCAAGGTCAGCAACGACGGTTGAGGGGGGGCGTTGTTACGTAGCTGCGGACGGCGGAAATTATCCCATTGTCCGCGTAATTTTGCTATTTTACGTTTTCTATTTTCTAGATTCCTTAGTGTATATTGCTTGCTAACTCTAAATTAGGCCATAAGTTATCGGGACGAAGCTACACATCGTATTACTAAGCTAGTCTAGTTTTTAGTTATCGCGTTCGTCCCGATAATTTCTTCACCGCCATGGCGTGAGGTGGCGTGCCGCTAAGCCCTCGGCGGCAGAGGCGGCCATCGTCATCGTCGAAATCGTCAGATAAAAAAGAAAAGCAAGGGGAATTCCACGATGGAGCGCCCGCCACATCTGGTACACACATTTTTAAGATTCCATCAAAGTTAAGATTCCTACTGATGGCGGACGGACTACTAAATGGGCCTGTGAGACGTTGTGGTGTCTCTACTTAGGTATTGTATTGTACCTACTTTGCCTGTCATTATTATTTTTTCATACCATACAACTTGTTCTAACTTGTCTCATTCAAACATGTTATTATTCCTAAGTATTAAAAGCTGTGGGACTTACAACCCCCACGGAAAGCCTCTACGAGAAATTGAAGTCCCGGAAAAATGAACAACAATTGATCGGAGTCTGGCTGCTGGCTGAGTCGGAGAGGGTCGGAGTTATTTCTTGTGCTTTCTTGTGTTCATTATGATGAGTCCTCTTTTATGATGATGTTGTATCAAGGAGTATCAAGTGCAGGGTATGTGGTATCAATTTTCTGCAATCATTGCAGAAAATTTCAGCACACTCATCCTCTCACAATCTCATTCTCAAAAACAAACAAAAAACAGCAAGGCCTCCAGTTCCTTTAACCAACAAACAACACTACTCCATTACTGAAACCATGAGTCTCCTTGTCGACTTTCCATCAGCAAAAAGCAGCCCATCAACATGCGTAAGGTCATCTCCTCAACCTCAATTACCACACCAAAATAAACCAAGAGTACGATTCGCACATAATTTGGAAATGAAAATAGTAGCCAACCTCACAGTTGATCACAAAGAGAGATTATGGTTTACCTCATCTGAGAGAAAGATTTTTCGATACGAGCAAGCCCTTGAGATGCGCAACATCAAGTCCGAGAACACGAGCTTGGTCCGATATGCAGAGAACAACATCAAGATCGGAAGA
>JALLOT010004404.1:0-10314 GCA_036939595.1 Thalassiosira livingstoniorum | reverse complement strand
ACTGGAGCTACGGTAGGAACAGTATGTTCTACGAAGATGTCCATAATTAAGGTTCAAAAACCACTCGTCCATCTTTTTTACAACTACTGGTAGTAGCAGCAAATGCCAACAAAGGTGCATGAATGAAAATAATGGCAACAATAGCACCTATGCATTTAACAGAAAATCAGCAGAAAACAAAAATAGCCCTTCAAGTTCCAGCAAGAATAACAATGAATTGCCATCGCCAACATGCTGACATAATGCAATCACCATGGTTGGTTGCCAAGAAATATTAAATACATCAACATTGGACAAATTAAAGCAACAAATAATGCAGAAGATTTCCCCCATCATCAACTGTGTGAATCTCTTCAAGTTCAAATTACCATCACGCAAAAAAAATAATAATAATACCATGGTCAGTCGCAAACAAAATAATGACATAATCAACACAGTGAGTCAATCAGTAAAAAAGAAAAAATGAGTAAACCAGATGAATTTCCTACCCAAGCAGTTGATTTATGACATGTGATATTTCTTCAATAACCATCTGCCACAAGTGGAGGGGAAATTTCACTTGTACTTTTGACATTCCACCATTATCACTTCTCTCATTGGAGATGTTGTGACAATGACAAAAAATGCAATGTGGCAATGTCCATGAGGAGATTAAGGTTGATACAATAAATCAATTGGGGGCTTCAACTAGTGAAAATGGAGAGGATACTTTGTCAAGATCACAGTGAAAAAAGAAGAATAGATGATACAGCTTCACAAATAGGGGGATTCACGTTTGCCAAGATCTGTTTTTTCTACTGGGCAACATCAATGAGTACCCAAAAAACATAATTTTGCAAGCATATCCTATCAGTGGCCTCATCAAAGAATTTTCATCAAAAAGGAATGACAATAAGTTTGCAATATCTTGGAAACTTCTGTGTGACAATGTATTTGCAATATCCTCTTGCAATTTTTATTGCAATTTTTTCAAAAAACCTCAGGTGTTTGCTGTAATGGTGAGAGGAGCAAGGGTCAAATATTTTGCACTTGTTGATATTAATCCTACTCTTGTTCTTAAATCTCTGGCTCAAAAGAAAAGGTTGAAGGCCCCCATTGCTCAGCATGCATCCAAAAGAGCAAATCAATCACATGGGGAGGTTGCAGCTGCTACTATCACTGCAGATTCCATAATCTGTACCAACCTATGAATGTCACTGAGCACAAATTCACTGTAGAAACTCATACAGAGGCAAGGCAAATCAGGATCTGATGCAGGAGAATCTGATGAATCATCAATTAGTGACAAGAGTCTAGAGCCATCATCTTACAAAAGAAATCATTTCCCTTGTGAGCATGGCTTGAATTTTAAAATAACAGAAGGAGGTGACATCATTGATGAAAAAATCAGCAACAAGTCAAACATATAAATGCAAATCTAAAATTGACTTCTAATGAAGTGACCAAGGAGCTGACTCTGCCCTCTAATCTGTAAGATGGTTAAGGGCCACATTTTAAAGAGAAGTTGCAACTTCATTTGGTGACAGCTCTATGAAGGCATGTGCCATAGCAGGAGGTATGGACTATGTTGTCTACAAGTGAAGGGTTGCCAACTCTAATATGTATGCTCCTGCAACATAAAACTTGATGGCACTTTTGGTGGGGCACCATGGAATGATATCATTGTTCAAGAGATGGTTCATTTCTTGGGGATTCTACTGAAGATGAGTTTGAATGCCATGAAGGCTGGATGTTACTCTGCCTACTTCAAAAAGCCAAAGAGTATTTTTCTTTCCACATCTTGTTTTGTGCAACTCAAAGGCTACAAATCCTAAACATCTGAAAAGTCCAATACATGGAATTGGTTAGATTCAAACAGATTTTTGCTACATTTTTTCCAGAGGGGGGTACATCAGAAGCTGGCAACAAATGCCATCAACTTAGTCTTGTTTTGTTCTTGGTCTAAATGCAAGCTTCAATGAAGGTAGGATCCAAATCAGGTTGATCTACTATCCAGTGTATATTTACAATAAGGACATACCAGACAAGTTCAGAGTTGATCCTTTTCCTTTGGCAAATGTTGATGTTGATTCTAACTCAATAGCTAACATCAATATTTACCAAGATAAAACAAATTCAACTTTGATGTATATGAAGGAGCTGTCCACCTTCCAACTTACTGGATGGTGGTGGTCAATGCAATTTTTGAAAGCAGGATCAATCATGATCAATATGGTATGCAAGCCATTTTTGCCAATAGCCACTACATGCACCCAGAACTAACTCTTTTAGTCCAAGATCAATATCACATAGTTTCTTGTAGCACATTCTGTGCCAATAGAAAGTGATGGGGCAATATTTTTTTGATCTGAAAAGGTCATCTGACTAAGGTGAATTCATATGATGATATGATCCCAAGAATAGAGTACTGTTTCTTCAATGGAATGACAGTAAAGTAGTGAGCATCGTTTCTACTCCTGGATAATCTGGTCTGATTACAGCTTTTGGATAGTCTTGGAGTTTTAATATTACCATGAATGCTAACAGCCACATTGCCATATATCTTACAGACTTGATTTTTGTAGATATTTTGGACTTCAAAAGAAAAAATACAAGGGTTTTTTTATGTCTTTCTCAGTTCAAGAAGTGGTATAAAAGCATCTTTCTTGGAATCTTGGACTTCATTATGCACCAAGGAATATGAATGCTTGGAATATATCAGCTGATATACCAGGTTTTAGTTGCAACAAGCTTAAGATGTGGCAATTTCAGGAAGCCTTGGATGAAGAGATTCTTGAATTTTTTATACCATTCAGCCAGAAGAACCTGTGGATTATGTATCCCCTGATGCTGTACCACTAGGATCTAATATGCCTAACCACACTCTGGTTGCATTCCAATCTGTGTCAAGAAAGAGGTGCTGCATCTGCTTCATGGAAGAAAACTGCTGCAAGAAGGAATGGGTTCCTATCACTATAAACTCCAGCACCCACAAAAAGAAGTAATTGTGTGTCTCTTCCAAGAAGTCATTCTATCTTGTGGGCCATAATATGAATATGACCCTTTCTGGCAACTGATAATTTTACTAGATTCTAGACTCCCGGTTCCAAGGCAAGAACTATTTCCAATTTTCCCACTTCAACCTGAGGAGGGGACTTTTTAGAGCTGGTCCAACCAAGAATAATAAATTCCAGATATAATGCACCCTGTCAACAAGTGACTTAGATTACTATGGCTTGTCCCCCCACAAGACAAGGTCAAAACCTAAATCAGGGGAGGAGGGAAGTATGATTAAAGAGAAAGGGATTTAGGATTGAAGGAGGTCAAAAATAAATATAATTAAATCACCAATTTCATAGTGCCAATTTATATTGGACTTTGCATCTATTTTAGCTAGAAATAAATTTTAAAACCAGAAGTCTGTGACAGTGTAATGATTCTTTTCAATACTCTCTGTTTGATTCTCATGAAATCCCATGTAATTTTTGCCAGGATCATGAAAATACTCCCTGATAAAGTTCTTAGCAAACTTGAGAATCTTGAAACTATTTACCCTGACAGCTGCTCCATGTACAGCCATGACATACAAATACTGATACATTTAAAAAAATTTCAAGACCACCACCTTAATTATCTTGGCATATCCTTGAGTCTACTCTGGATAACCCTGAGACATGTGTCTTGTATGGAAAAAGGGCAGATCATAGTTGCTACATCAATGGTGGGTGTTGACAGTGACATATATGGAGGAGATGGTGGTTGTGGTGAATTTTAATGAGGGTGGTCAGCAATTTCAGTCCAAAATTGCTCAAAAAATATCTCAACTGTGGCCAATGTGGTCATGGTAAGACATCTAATGAGTGTCAAAATTGGTCATGGTTAAGGAAAAAATGGGTTTTGACAAAAATATCATAAAGAAGCAAAGTTATTCCATGTCCTGTAAGCCCCCATCCACCCCAGGAGGTTTTTCATTCCCATTCAATTATATTCCCACTCTTTACAAGGTGCCAATCATTCGCATTCATTGGCCCAAGTGGCAAGGAAAAGAGCTGTGAAAAGATTCTTAATGAATTGATCCTCAGGATAGCAAACAACACTCTTGACAAGGATTTTGGTGCCTATTTCCTCCTTCTTGTTCAAGTAGTCTGGAACATTCCAATTTAATTGTTTCAAGGTAAGAGCCTTGTCTTTCTTAATCTCATTTAAGGCATTAACCTTATTATTGGGCATGAGGTTCTTAAGGATTTTGAAGATTGATATGATTCCATTGAACTCTATCTCATGAGTGGAATTTTGCAAGCTGCATCAGAAAGCAAATCCAAAGCTTGGCAAGCCAAATATTTTGAATGGAAGTCCAGCGAGAGCATTCCTAGAAGGAACTTTTTTCCTCGTGCATCAGAGAAGTCAGCCATGACTCATCATGACTTGTCTTCTAAGAAAGTGAAGTCCTGCCACCGTAAACCTGTTTTTGCATTCTATCAAACATGCTTATCTGTAAAGACATTCCAACTTTCAATTATATTCTGATAGTCGTCAAGAACAACCTCATTCATGATAGTGTCAATGTGTGAATTTGTAGCAACCAAGTGCAAAAGATAATCATAACTTTAATTCTTTACCAAGTACATTAGTGTATCACAAAACAATTGATCCTGATCTTGCATCAATTTGATTCCTTTTTTGAACAGACTGTACCAATCAGTGATTGCAGAACAATACAAGGAATATACTTCCTTCATGGTTAGATTGTGGTAATTTCAAAGTGGATTTGTGTAGTAAGAATCCATTGTGATTCAAAATGTCTCATTCAATTAAAAAAATCCATCAAAGTTGAGATTTAGGTGAAAATCAGCTGAACCTCAAATTTCGAATTCAAGATCAAAAGGTGGCAATTTGTGGCAAGGTTGCAATGACATAAAAAAGGTCACTGCTTACAATCAACTTAGGTTCAATGCAACCTACTTTCCTAGTTTCAATTGGGCTCAATTATGTTTCATAAATGACAATCAAAGAGCAAAGAGTTAAATGAACTGTGATATTCTAGTGCAAAATCTGTTCATCAATATATTTAAGATTGTTGATCACTAAGATTTGAAATCTAAGTTTTGCCAAAACAATAATAAAATTCTTCAAGTTTTAAAATGGAGATTCAGGTAGTCTCACAATGCTCTATTCTTTGCATTTGAACCATTCCTGCATAGAAATGCAGAATGCAGGAAGAATCTCAGAAGAACCTCAAATAATGGTTGTTTGAAGATAGGACCTACCTGGGTACCAGATTATTGATACCACATCATTTTTGATGACTCCCATGATTACAATACTATGTGCATCACATGTTTACCAAATGGATTGAGTCCTTACAAATTAATTGAAGAATGTTTTCCCATAGATGTAATAAGTATTGAAGTACGACGATGTCCCAGGTAAACTAAAACAGCAGAAAAGGCACCCCATGGGGTAGAAAAGTGACCAATTCTCATACACAAATGTGGCCTGCTTTGGCCCAGAATGGCCTGGGACGGCACAGGCCAGAAAAAGTTTTTGAATGGACGGGAATGGAATTAAATTTCATGCCAATTAACAATGGCACTGGATTTTGTGCCATCAGGCCATTTAAATCAACTAACAATCCATCATCACCGAAACTTTGTTCTTACTGTTTATTGTCAATTTGTGATGCAAAAATGAATATCATTTTTGGGATAAGAGAAACTTGTCGAAAACCCACAAGGGTCCAGAATGGCAAATGAAGAAAATCCTATAGGGATAAAATGCAAAATAGTTCTTCATTATTTGATCTTGTACCTAATTTTTAGGCGATTTAATTTCTAATTTTTTACAAGCGGGAAAGTGTAGTACTAGACTCACAAGAAAAAATGTTTATCTAGTCACTGAGTCCCCCGATGAATTTAAAGACTTTTTTGATATTGATCGGAATTCTCAATAAACTGATGCTTATGTAATATATCACATAGTAATTTCGAACTGCTTCATAAAAGCTGGCTGAGTTCAGGGCCAAGAAAAAAGTCCAAATGACCATGATTAATGGATGATTTCATTTTCTTTTTCCTTTGGCGTCCACTTGCCCCGATTTGCCTCTTCACATAAGGACTCTTCAATGGAGCCATAACAGGGCTGTGTTTCCTCAACCCCAAAGTGCTTAGTATTTTCTTCCTTTTGTCGTCAGACCACCCAGTTTCACTCCAAAGTGGAGCAGCACGCGTTGAAGAGTTTATGCTATCCCTAGAAGTTCCTAATGGTGGAAAGCTGTGAGGCAAGTTTGGTCCAGAAGATTCGTGAGTGTTGGTTGTTTTGATTTTCGCATCCAATATTGAACTAGTGCTTAGCAGATTGTCTGGTTTCAATTTCCTTTTTAATGCTTCTGAGAACATTGAAATAGAATCATCTGTTATTTTTCTTTTATTGCTTGGATGTAAGTCTTGAATAATGATAAGCGACACTTTATTTGTGATGGAAGAAATAAAGCACTGCGACACGGCTTTGGAAGAGTTCAACATAGAGCTTTGAGACTTATTTCCAACGTTGTTGCTACTGTTGGCCATGCCCAAGGGACCAGCAGCGCCTGCAAGAGAAGTAAAGCTTGAAAAATTACCTACTGCTGCTCGGATGGAAGGCGAAGAGGATGAAATTGCAGGTGCGGAATGAAGGGNGGAATGAAGGGCATGATCATTTGGAGAAGGAACTACGGATTCTTCTGAAGTGACACTCAAGCTGAGCGTTTGTTTAGCCTTTCCATCCTCCTCCAAGTAGACAAAATGCTTAGAAGGCCCATTTCCAACAATATCATCATGATTTGTTTCTCCGTGCTCCTTCAAGCACCTTTCAATTTGATTCCACGAGTTCATAGGCCAAATGCTCTTTTCGTCATTGTAGACAGATCCATTTGAACTCAAAGGAATGTTATCTTTATTTTCCCGGTCATTCGAAAAGTTTTGCCGAATCATTTGAACTAAATTTGGTTCTTGCCCTTTTGGTTGAAAAATAGATTCTGAATCACGGCTTCCCGTACTCAACTTATCAGAGCTTGTTGATGATGTCACAATGTATAAAGGAGTCCAAAAATCTGCTGCCACTGATTCCTCATTTCCATGCAATCCATCTCCTTCAGATATGATATCGTTCCGTATAGAACTACCACCACGAGAATTAGAAATTCCAGAGCTATTTTTGAGAACCACCGCCACTGCTAGCGGGGGTCCGAGTTTATGGGCGGTGATAAAATTATGAATGTCTGATTCCACATTTGATTGATTATTTGATTTGAGTTCAGCCTTTTGTTCACCACTTGACCTAGATGATTTTCCGAAGACTTCAGAACTATTCGCTTTTGATGATTTTCCAGTAGTTACTTGCATCACTGCTGACTTGCTGTCAGATCTGGCAAAGAATATTCTCATTATGGATAATATTCCTGCAAGAGAATATCGAATCCACAACAGCGGTAGAAAGTCCTCCGTAGCTGACTGATGTCTCCTTAGTAGAACATGCAACTTCCGTACACTGAGAACGCAATTAAAATAGCTACAAGATTGAAAGAGACAATGGAAATATTGATAAGATGCCACTTCAATATATTTAAAGATCGATTGACAAACATAATTGACACAAACTCACTCGCATTCCATCAAGTAGTGAATTGTAGTCAACGCAAGCTCAAGAGCTCTAGTTTCCGTCGTCAATCTTGAAATTAATAATTTTGTCAAGAGCTCACCACTCTCTGCCTGATCAGGAACTTCATCTAACAATGCGCTGCACTGATGTGCTAATTCCATCCAACTCCTCTGTGTTGCTCCTTCGGAAGGAATGAAAGAGGGACGAACAGGCGCAAGAGACGATGGAGGACAGCAAAGTTCTGCCTGTATTCTAATTAGACTGCACCTTGCATCAATAAACGCAATCAGATCATCCAGGGTGTGACGCAAGGATATTGCGGCGAGCTCGCGAATTTCTTTTGGCGTTGAAGGTTGAAAAGATGCCGGTGAAATGTTTGTGCTTGGTATGCCAGAATCCTTGATAATAGTTTTGATTCTTGCTTCGAAGTCACATTCAACAACAGCCCGATTGCTTTCCTCGGTTCGAATATTCATTTTTTCAGGCGAAGACGAAGGAGATAATGCAGAAGGAGGTGATGTTGATGGATTTTCTACAGGCATCGGAGGAGGGGGGAGTTTTTGTGTGACGACATGCTCCATTATTTGTTTCCCTTGCGTGCGGTCGTTAATTGACTTACTAGGGCTCTTGTCTCTGGCATCTGCACTATGAGCACCGAGAACAGGATCACACAGATATTCTCCAACAATCACAATATCATTGCGAATTTGATGGTACATGGCGATTAAACGGCGAGAACCACGTTGAAAGTTTTGACGTACAGCGGTGTTTGAAGTGTTTGAGGAGACGTTTTCTATGCCATGCACATGACCACTTGCATCCGATGCACTACTATTTGAAAGAGTTGATTTATGAGGTGAAGCAAACTTAACGAAGTTGGTTTTTCCTCTGTCATTTGCATTGTCAGGTGAAAATGGTTCTTTGATTGCTTCTAATACTATTGATACAAAGGATGTGGCCAAGGATTGAGAAAGTGGGGACAACCACCTCTGAGGCTTAAGAAGTTTATTGTCATGTCCCGTTTGATGAAAATCATCACCAAGATGGCTCTCATTTTCACTGCCACGTAAGCCACTTTTCTTGTCATCTTTGTCGTGTTGCTTTTCTGAGTCTGGGTCCACGAGATGTTCCATCCTTCCGTACAAAACTTCAGCACCTGCTAACATCAGAAACGGCGAAACAAAACGTTCCCACTCCGATTCTTCCACTGAATTCATTCGTGATCGAGGGTTGGAGCGTCGCCGAAAAGCAATAGGCGTAAGTTTTGCAGCTACATACTGACCAATTTGTGGCGAAGATGGTGCTGATGTTGGATTTTTTCTCGTCGGTGAGGAAATGGGAGATGAAGATCTTGGAGAGGAAGAGAGCCAATGTTGAAGGTTGTTTCTCAAACTTCCTGTCATTGTCAAATTAGTAGCCACCTTATGTGATTGAACATCCCTGATGACTTGAACACCTTGAGGTGAAAAATGCGTCACGGGAGATGTGGCTAGATAGGATGGCGAAGATGGGGCAGATACAGCCGCTGATATGGGATCGGTAGCACGGCGAGGAGAACGATAGGTAGGACTGCATTGTGGCAATACAGTCTCATTCGATTTTTCCTGATCATCGCTATGAAGTTGAGATGCCAAACTTATGTTTGCGCCTCTCTCCAACACTTTGACTGCTTTGCATGCACTACTTCCGCCTGAACCCAGGTCAGCAGCAGAGGAAAGGTGCGTTACGTACTCAGGAAGAAGTTCATTTAGACTGAGCAAGAAGGTGGTGAGCAACGAATGCACTTGAGAATTATCCTTGTTTTTTCTTTCACTTCCTGATGATTCGTAAGAAGTTGCACCGTCAGCACTTCTGGATTGCATCAAATTCAATGACTCCTCGCTATCTACGCTGGAGCTTTTAATGTCTGCTTTGTCTTGCCAACCACTGACCCGTGATTTTTTGTCGTGCGTGTGGTCAAAGCTGGCCCCTCGTCGTCTCCGTTGCTGCCAGTGTGGAGCACTGTCATCTTGGTAGCTGTCGTCATAATGCTCGTCTGAGCGAGCGGTGCGCATTTTCGACGGCTTGGGCGACAGCCAACCTGATGCATTCCACGTTGGACGCTTGTTCCTGCTAAAGAATCCTTTGCCATCGTCAGTGTCAGGCATGTAAATGGGCCGTTTGCTTCCGATCATTGTTCAACCTTTACAGCGTTGATACGCACTATACGTTACAGCCGCTGCCTATGCATGTTATGGCCTGTCAAGAACGAACATAGCCGACCAACCAACAACCAAGCGTGAAGCGTGCCCCATCAATTCCCATCTCTCATCATCTTGCTTGGGGGAAATAATCTCTTTATTAGGTAGGTTATTGTACTCCTACATACTCCTACACAGGAGTAGTTACCATAGGTAGGTTACTATACCTACTATTGATTGTACCTACCATACTAAGTATGGTACATATAATAGGAGTACAATCTTTTACTACTACCTCTCTATCTCGCTCTCTCTCTCTAGAGTGCTACCTACTCTAGAGGTAGGTACAATAGAGAGGGACGTATTGTACCTTACATACAATAATGAATGAGACAATAATAACATACTACTCCTACTAACTAATAATAAGAGTAGGTACTACTACTACCAGGGACAGGTACAATAAGGACCCATGACACGAGCCTTACCACACAGCATTAACCAGGGTTAAAACAATATC
>JALLOT010004403.1:0-10296 GCA_036939595.1 Thalassiosira livingstoniorum | reverse complement strand
GGAATAAAGATGAATTCTATGGAATGCTTATTTTCCAGAGGTCCAGTCTGTACCTGGAATTGACGGGCGAAAAAGTGCTGGATCCGGTTTGTTCCTGGAATATCTCATAATAGGAGTAATATTATTCAACTCCTACAATACCTACCTTAGAGGAAAGAGAAACAATATCTAATACTTAGTTCCTATGTATAATGGGGGTCATCGAACAGGATGATATGAGATGATAATATGTATTTTGTCACCTCTCAAAAAGAGAGGATCAAAAAAATAAGAATTACTACTACAATAGAGTCGTTTCGCACATCGCATGGGCGAGCGATTGCGAAATCGTGTTGCGTAATTGGTAATTGGGGGGGCGTAAAATTAGATTGGTGACGGCCAAACGTCCCATTTTTACAGTCCTACTTCCTACTACCTACGATCCTGACGCCAATTTATGCAAAAAAATACATTCTGTTTCACGCTCCATTTATTTTGCATAAAATTGTGTAATTTTTTGGGGGGAAGTGGCGCATAGAAAAAATATTTGGTACAAATATATATACATATGTACATAAATGAAGTACTATATCCTCAGTACCTTTTGGAACACATCAGCCATCTCCTATCAGGAGTGATTCAGAAAGAATCACGAGATAGATGATGCACTTATCTTGATACATCATCAAAACCACCTATTTTACCATACCACAAAACCTCACAGATGCCCCTATTGACAGTAAAAATCGGACGTTTGGCGGTCACCAATCTAATTTTACACCCCCCCCAATTGCGCAACACGATTTCGCAATCACTCCATGTGCGAAACAACTCTAATAGTACTAAAACCTATTGTACTTACCATAACTCCTTGTTTGACAAAGCCAGTACACGGGCTTTTGCGAGGATTTTCTAGATGGGCTTTAAACACAGTCATAGATGCATTTTCAAAGCCAGTGGAGGTCATTTTTGGATTCTCCACATGCTAATTGCTACTAGGTAATATTTTCACGGGGTTTCAAGCACTATTTTATGCAAAGTTATGCACAAATAAAGCAGCCATCATGATGCATCAAAATGATGCCGGGCTTTCATGCCATTGTTAGTTTTCCGCATCTCTCTCCTTAAATACACCCCCAGCACCCACCACAATGGTAACATCAATTGCCAACAGTGCTGAGACCAACATGGAAGGCTTTCTACTGCCAGATGCTGCGTCTGCATCTTGATATCCCACTGTAACCAACAAGAATTGTAAAATTAATGACACCAATAATGGGGCGCTGGTGGTTGATTCTTCCTTGCCGGCCTCCACAAGCCCAACTAATGCCACCACCACCGTCAATGATGCCTCAGACAACAGTAAAACAAGTAGAGAACCGCTGGATGGTGAGGATGCACCATATGAAGATGGGGAAGTGCCATCTCAACCACCACAGCCGGCCAAAAAAATCAAAAATTCCCAGCTGTTATACAAAAGAGAAGGGAGGGTGTGATGAAAACCCATGATGATGCCCTAGTTGAGCAAGGCTATGACTCTGATGCAGAGTTGCCTTATTTTGACTCCCTGGCACAAATGGGAAATGAGGAGCTGGATATATATTATGAAGAAGCAGCAATGGTAGAAAGGGCTTGCACTGAAAGTGCGGATAGTGGGGATGGAAAGGAATCCACTCCAGTGAAAGAGGAAAAGAACAAGAAACAATTATCAGCCAAGGATGCAATGGGAATGAAAGTAAATGAGCTAAAGGAAGCACTGAAGATGAGGGGGGCAAAGACAAGTGAGCGAAAGCTGGTGTTGCAGGTCTGGCTCTGCAAATGCATCCAGATCAATGTGCCAGTTCAATTGGCCAAGGAAGTTGCAAGCCAGAGCCCATGCCTCAATGGTCTGGCACCCACAGCATATTGGGAACCACTCACTTGCTGTTGTGAACCATGACAGGAGCCAAAAAAATTTGATAGTACACTCCAGCCACCAACAGAACTCAAGCAACAGATGATCAACCCTAAGTTTGGTTTCAAGGAGAAATTTGAAAGGCTGGAGTTTACTGGGAGAATTGAGAGGGTAACAGTGGTGGAAGAGAGTTCTTCTGGGAAGAGGAGCCAGAGAAAACTTATTCCCATAACACAGGGGAAGCCAGAGACAAAGGTTGAATCATTTCTTTGGCTTAAGGGGTGACCAAACATGGATTTTTTGAAGAAGCATTGCCTTGATAAGAACAGTCATCCTGCAGACTGGTTCAACGCACTCCTTCCACTTTCTCATTGCGGCAAGTTGGAGGAATCAACCGAGCAAGAACCCCTATCTTCTGACATCACCAATTTCTTTATATCCAATTGGACTACGCACACCAACATGAAAGCAAAACTCACATGGGCGGGTGAATTTGGATATCTTTTTGCTGGTTGCTTTACCCCTTTCACTGAAGTTGAGACTAGAAAGTACTTGGCAGTGATAATGATGGATGGCTTGAGTCCATCACCAAGGATGTTGCAGAAGTTCAAGTCGCAGAAGCAGGACAAGATCCAAGGCAATGACTTTGTCCATGAAATGTATTGACCTGGTTTGTACTACAGATACCATATGTGGCAACTTTTCTTTGGGGTTCAGGACCCGCTCACAATTCCACCAGAGCGCAAGTCCTGTCCCAACTACAAAGTGATCGGCTTCTTCAAGTGGCTGCGCTACATTTGAAAGGAGGCTTGGGATCTTGGTCCAGTAGTCTTGGCGGACAAGCAAACTTGCAAAATGCAAGGTCAATGCATTTACAAGTGCAGATGCGGCAAATTTAAGAGGCTGGGAGATGGTTTTCAATGTGACTGCATTGCTAATGATGGCTACACTTGGGATTTTTATTTCAGGAATGAGCCTGTGCCAGAGAAGTGGACAAATGCTGGGTTGAGTCCAATGCACAGGCGGTTGCTCCACATGTTTGAAAATGTCCACAACCAGAATCATGTTGTGAATATGGACAACCTGTTCAATTCTGATTTGTTCTCAGTTGCTGCAAAGAATTGTCAAACAAAGGTGATGACACAGGGTGTGATCTGTAAAAGTAACCTTGGTGTTCCTCCCATTGTTTTTCAAGAAGAGGTGATGGGGAAGGAGAGTGAGAAAGCAAGGGGTTGAGTTCTTGCTGTCCAACTCAAGGGAGATGATTGTGCAAAAGAGCTTGTGGTCTGCTCCATATTTGACCAGAAGCCATTCTATATGATTACTAACTTTACACGGGAGATCACTTGGGTGGAGGTGCAGAAAAAGGTATGAAGCTCACAGGCTCAATCTAATCTTTGGTTGAAATTTTTGAGATTCTGTGTTTCTCATGACTACAACTGGGAGATGAGACCAGTTGAGGCTCCAATATTGTATGATGAGGCTCACCTGTAACGTGAAGTGGTGGTGGGCTTTGTGGTTGTGGGGGTTTGAGGTCTTGGCAGTTAATTTGTACCTCTTGTGCCTTTGGTACCACAAGTTCTTAGGGATCAAATGTCCCTACTTGCACTATCAGTTCCAAGATAAGATTGTGTATGCCTGGTTAGATCCAGTTAATTACTGGGGGACAAGGCATTGTCTACACTGAATTGATTGCAATGAGTGAGCAGAAGAGAAAGACAGAGCCAGTGGGACAAGCAAGAGAGATTACGGATGAGTCCATGTCTTCTGCTAACGTTCATAAGTGTTGCATGAGTAAGACAATTCCTCACATTGCAGCACCAGCAGGCACACCAGAGAAGAAGAAAGCTGGGACTCTTCCTTTGTGTCAGTTGCACATGTGGGCATCGAAGAAGGTGGGTATGAAAGGAAGGCATCCTGGAGCTTGTGCAGGTATTAGTAAGTGTGGGACTTGTAATGTCCACCTTTGTAGCACTTATTTTCCCCTGTTTCACCAAACAGAAAAGGTAACAACTGACATGATTATTAAAAAATAACTGGATTACTAAATTTTTTCTATCAAAATCAAAAAAAAATTGATGCACCAAATTAATGGACCATTTAGACTACTATGTAAAGATGTTAATCTTAATCTATTGGAGTAATTGAGCCATCTCTATCTGAGAAATAAAGTTAGTTTTGTCAACACCAACATCATTTTCACCTAAATTTTTCAATAGTGCTTAGTCTCAGTAGTGCTACACCATCAATACTGGTCCAATCCCCATGATATGGGTACCAAATAAAAGCTGAGTGTGTGGGCAACAATGTTATGTGCTTGGTTGTGCCAGTATACTGGGCTTTGATGAATTTGAGGCAATTGAAAAAAATGCATTGAAAGTCAGTACACTGGCTTCACCGTTGTCAAACAAGGAGATAGGTGGGGGTCTGATTGTAGCCTGTAAGACACATGTCATGTCCCACCACCAAATCATGACCCCCCAAAAATGTGCCACCTGATTAAAAGTCGTCAAGCATCATTGAACCAGACATCACTCAATAGCATGGTAATTGAAGAGTTTTTTTAAAAAAATCCAAATCAGGTTGCACACTTTTTTGTTGGCATTTTGGGGGCTGACTGAGGGGTGGGAATTGAGAGGTACTTCTAGGTCACACCTTGATCTTTCCACCTATTGGGTATGAGCTGAATAGTTGACCAAATGAGTGAGGTTAGAAATATATTTATTCTATCACATCTTACTGTACACTCATCTTCACCAGTCAAAAAAAACTGATAAAATAATGCTATATCTGTATCCAATACCACGTTCTGAATGGCTCCCACAATGATGATAGTGAGCTGAAAGCAACCATCAAAGAGTCACATCCTTTTGACTATGGTGTGAATAGTCTTACTGTATTTTGGTCTGGGTTGATTCCTCCATTTGTTAGAGCAATAACAGTCAAAGATGATGCAAAAGCTGGCACTAATTTAAGAGTTTAGTTGCCCTCTCAGTAGAAATCATACTATATTCTATGATTCATATGACATAGATAGAATGTAATTTTTCAGTAAATCTAATGTTATGAACATGATCATTCATTTAATTGGAGACAAAATGCATTAGAGTTCATTAGATTGAGTAACATATCATTCATTATCCACAGAAGCATTAATATCTCCATTAACTTTGTTATTGGGCTCCATTAGTCCCTCATTGTTACCATCATCCCAATTTTTGTCAAAGTAACACTGCTACAGACACTCACAGACAGCAAGGCAATTCTTCATAGTTGTTATGTTGCTACTATACTTTCCAATAGTGTCTCCTACCAAATTTTCCCCTGGAATAACAAACCTAATGAGATCAAGGTAATCATCTTTGAGCATCCTCACCCCTGCTATGAGCTTATCAAATGCAACTTTAGCTGCGTCCCACCTTCTCTGCCTCTCATTCCCCTCATCATCTGCTGCCTTTTGTTTCTCCTCATCCCTTTGTTTCCTCTCAAGGTCCCGAGCCACCATAATATCATTTCCAATCAGGAAAATTGTACCAAGTTTGTGATGGATGCACCTGGCCTTGGTGGAGCTCTTGGATTTTGCAAGCTCCTAGATATGTTCTTCTGACATAATGTCCCAGACAATCTTTTGTGTAGTTACCAATTTGGCATCAAAGCCTCAACACAAAATCCTTTCCTCTTACACTTTGCCTTGAGGGTGTTGTACTCAAGGCTGAGATTCTTCATAATTTTGACAAGATTAGTCTCTTTTGTTTGCCCAACCTCATGACACACCTTTGGGTTTGTCAATCACTTTCTGGTGAACAGACAGAAACCAAGCTGGGCGACAGCATTCAAAATCGTCTCCTTTAAGAAACACTCAGAAATGGGTGAGTTGGGTGCCAAGCATCCTTCACTGTCAAGTTTTCCATGAACCACCTCACAGAGGTAGTAGGAGTTAGTGACACAACTCCTTTCACTTTCCTTTTTTCTTCTTCGGCAATTACTTCTCCTCTTTTTGAATGGGCAGCATTCTCTTTCCTCTTCTTTCTCAATTCCTTGGAATACTTTTGAACTTTGGCAACAAAAAATTGTTGAGTATTTGCACAAAACTTCAATTTAAATGAAGAGAAGAGATAGTCAAGAACCTCAGTGACTGAGGTAGTATTGGGGCACAAATTGTATGTCAACACACCTCTTTCCCTCAAATCACTCATCCACTTTTTGTACTCTTTGCAATTGCCCAGTGATTGCAGACAGCCTGGGCCACAATCAAGATGCCAAACCAAATGTCCTTTCACAAGCTGTCCTGCTTCATTGTATGCTTGCTCAAGCAAAATAGTCTCCTCAGGAAACAGATTGAAGGTACATCTCTCAACGTACTGCATGAAGAGGCTGCCATCCATTCCACCAGATGGATGGACAGCAATGTAGGGGTGGACTGCTTGCTTCTGTTGGAACCCAAATTTGCCTTCCACCACTCCCATACCCTCAATAAACTCATCCTGGATGGTCATGTTGTCACTCTTCTTTGTCTTTGAATCATTGATCCAAAGTTCTGGCAACCTCTCCTCAAAATTTGTGACCCCATATTCACCACTCACATGACGGCTGCCTCCATTTGACCTCAATCCCCCTGATAAAATGCAATGTATTATTCAAAGATCAAATGATTTAAAATACAAATAACAAATAAACATAAAGACACTGTTTCACCTGCAGAGGTTTGGATCAACATAGGTGGTGTTTCTAGACCCATCTTTATCACAATCATCCCCAAGTGGATGATCTCTTTCATTGAAGTAAAGCATCCTCTTTCTCATTTCATGGCAAATGATGATTTTGGCAAATTTGCCATCACCAAATGGCTCTGGTTTGTCCATGGCAAAACAATGCTGCAGGTAGAAGTCTTTCAAGCAGTCAAACCATCCATTGATGTTCTTGTAGGTGCATCAGTTCCATCTGATGTCTTCGTAAGCTGTGCTTGATGAGGGATGTAAAATGTCTGAGTTTTTGCAACAAAAACAAAAAACTTTCCATGCTGTCTTGATGTTGAAATTGCCCGTGTGTGCCATGTCCACAATCCCTGACATCATTCTGCCTCCTAAAATGATTTGTCTATGGCTTCCTTCAACCTAGTATTACCTTGCATCACTTTTGATATTGTCTTTGAATTTTCAGATCCCACTTCCTTCTTCATTTCCACTATGGTTGGTGCCACTGACCCTGATGGTGCACCTGTCTTCTTTTTGTAGAAATACTGAGTAAGTAGAGGGTGACTGCCTAGCCCATCTCGTGAACCACCTCATATTAGGCTTAGAAGTTTGTCAGATAAGCCTTGTCACTCATTGACTTGGTCTGGAAGAAGTTGTAGAAATTTGGAGGAGTGAGGCCAACAAATTCTTTTGCTCCTCAAAATTAAAGACAAGCTGCTTGATTCCTTTGAATGGCCCAAAAAATATTTCTGTATCTTTGTCAATGTGTTTCCATCCTTGCAATGCTTTTAAGGCGTTGACCAGATTAGGTTACACTGGCCCTTGATGAGCCTCTATGCCTTCATCAAACTGTTGGCATACTGTCCCTTTCATAAGACACAGAGCTTTTTTTTTATCATTGTATATATCTTTGTCAACTCTACTGTCTCTTCCCCGGGCTTGACTGTTTGTTGCAAAGCTCCACTGCCTTCTTGTCTTTCAGGGCTTGCACCACATTGCTACCCTGCTTGTAGGATATGATGATGATGATGGAATTGTAGACCTCCTCCATGGTGGTCTTGAATGGTTTGGTGTGCTTTGGTAATCTACCATTGAGGATGTTCCCTTTTAGCTTGACACACATTCATTGAAATGCCAACATCATTTCTGATGTTGCAACTGGTGGCTGGGAGGTGAATCGCCCATGTCTACTTCCTCTTCCTTGGCCTGCAACTCTAACCCTGCTGTAACCTCTTCCCAAGGCTGTAGCTTGAGTGTAGGCCATGGTTCAATTGTTGTTTACTCTAGCAGTCTGGTGTAATCTAATTTCCTAGGATGATGGATATACTAGCCATTGTAGGAACAATCAGTCTAAAATACATGGGTGACTAGATCCTAGGAAATTAGTAAGAACTTAGTGGCTGGGAGACAAAGTTAAGCTTTGCCTCGCACAGCAGCTGCAATCAGGAACAGACAAGGGATCTGTTCTCCAACAGGAGAAAGAAGAATGAGAAAAATGTAAAATATCAATGTTGCGTGTCCCTGTCAGATTTATTTTGAGGAGGACAAATTTTAAGAACCAAGCATTTACAAAGAAAATTTGCAGCCAATACTGTTGATTGAATGCAAAAATTGTGTCAGAGTAAGTTTTAGATACAGTTGAGTAGTGTGTATAATAATTTTAAAATTTTTAATGGTAAAATATTTTTTATGTTATCTCTCAAAAATCATTTCTCAAAACCTTTGACATCATGAAGAAATAATAAATTTTAAAATAAGGCCCATTTTGATCAATTTCTTATCAAAATTTGGCCCACTTATTCATAAAACACCTAAAATAAGCCCATGGATACCAAATTTTTAGTGCTAAAATGTCAATAGGCCCATGTAAGCATAAAAATTAAGTTTGAAGCCCCCAGATCTTAAAATTTGCCTTTCTTAAAATTTGCCCTCCTCTACCAAACCACAAACCATAGTTTATGAAGTAGTTAACCAGAATTTTAACACCAGCAAATATCAGGTTGATACTCTCTGAGCTACTATTTTAAAGAAGTCTTTGTAGTTGATGATGTGCTCAATCAGTTACTAAAACTAAAGGTGAGTACTATTTAATAAAATATTTGAATGTTGCATGAAATTTGAGCCAGCATTTATGATATCAAGTAAAAATCAAAGCTTGACAATAAGTTTCCACTCTAATAGTTTTAATCCAATATAAGACTTGAAAAGTAAAAATAAATCTTTTTCTGGTTTCTTTGAGAGATGAATTTTTAGGAAAAAGAAAAAACTTCAGAAAATAATAATCTTACAATGAAATGTAACAGAAAATCATAAAATGAATTTTAAAATTTAAAAGTTAATGTATATCATCATTTTTTCTGAGTGTGGTCCAATTGTGTTTGATTTGTCATTAACACTAGTTGTGGGAGCATCTTAAAATGACTTCTTTCCAAGAGTGTAGTATGCTTATGCATTCATTTAAGCTTAGATCTAAATTATGTTCTTTATTTTTACTTAATACAATGTTTCAAAATAGCTTTAAATCAATTTAATTAATACTTTGAAAAAGCAAAAGCAGTTTTAAACTTGAGATGCCATAATCTTACACTCCCTCATCCCTCATTGCACAGTGTTTATTTACCAGCCATGTAAGGACTTTCTAAGGCTAAGGAATTTCTCCTCTGTCTCTGTAAGTGGCTTTGTTGGGATATCATCTAGTTGATTATTTGTATCATCGTATGAAAATTGAAGGAACTCAACAGGATTTGATTGAGTTTCAACATGTTGCCTGGAGTGATGATTCTTGATGATAATATCATAGCAATACAGCTTTGATTACTATCTTTGTGCACTTTCACCAATAATTAATATTTTGTCAAATGGGTAGTTAATTGCACATATCCAGTTCAAAATAGGAATCATTTCCCTCAGAGTACTTGACATAGGTATGTACTCTGCCTCTGCCATCAACAGTGATGTCTCCATTTTTTCATATTGGCTTTTCTAAAGAACATGTTACCCAGTATGAGTCACAATGTTACCGGTCTGTGAATAAACACAGTCAAAATCATTCACCACCAATGGATCATAACCACCAGCAAAATTTGGGTCAATATAATAGACTTTGAGCCCATTTTCTATTTTGGTTCTGTAAACAGTACCCAAACTCTTATTTTTGAGTAATCACCTTCCAATTTGAATGAATGCCTTCTCATACAAAAGCACAAGATTGTTTGAGAATCTGTCACATTGATGAAATGCCGTTGCCAATTCTGGTCTCATTCTATCCAAGTAATTGAGCTTTCCAATGGAACTTTGATAATGCCATTTTTGCTTTTGATGTTTACCATTGAGGTCTTTGCTCAATAAAGATTTACCAATCATCATATCTTTGGAGTTTGACTTTTCCAATGAAAGGTTAAGGAGTGTAAATATTCTTTCAATTGAAAGTGGTTGACTCAACTAAAGATACTTGTCCACATTCCCTTTGTAGGTAAGTTTAAAATCTTCATCATCAACACCAAGGGACATCGGAAAAAGGAAAAATTCCTTTAACAGGTTTTTCCGGAAATATTTTTTAAATCCCTCATTCGGGCTTAATCCGGATAAGATCCAAAAGCCGTAAAAAAAGCCACCGGAACCAATCGTCTACGTGTTTTAAAGGACATTTGCAATTTTTTAACCTTCTTTTTTGCTCGTTTAAAACCGTCGGACAATTATTTAAAGCCAAGGACGAGGGAAATAATACTT
>JALLOT010004402.1:0-10296 GCA_036939595.1 Thalassiosira livingstoniorum | reverse complement strand
CGGAAGGACTGAGCGATTTTTTTATTTTATTTTTTTTCCTAAAATAGGGTACTACGCCACCCCCTATTACTATTCATCCACAAGAAGTGATTCTGACTAAAAAATGGAGAACTGAAAACTTGATATCTCTCATCATGGTAATGGCCCATTGTCTTGAAGGTACATCAATACAGTATAAACCAGATTCAGAGCTTCATCTACTCTAATGAAAGTAGGTTTTAAATGTTTGACAGGAATTTACTAAATGAATTGCCAGCTCAGACTCTGATGAATAAAATTCTAGGTTTTCATACCCAAGGTTTCTTCCACAATTTTAGTTTTTTTTTTCTGAGATCTTCTCTGACAAATATTGTATGATGATTCTTTGCACACAATGATAAAAGATGTAAGAGAGTATCTATGCAAACATATCTGCATGACAAAAAATCTATTAATCAGTAAAAAGGTACATAAATTAAAATTGGTTTGCTCCAGAAATAAGTAGAAACATAATATCAAACTTTCACCATTTCACGTAAAATTTGAAGGATCTGCATATTTGAAATGTCTGATTGTATCAAAAAAGGCAAACAATCATAGAACAACTGTTTTAGCCTTAAAAGACAATACTAAACTGTACCACTCAATAATCTGGTTCAAATAACAAAATAATTCAAAATAGGCTAAAATTGTTCAATTTTTATTTAATGCCACCAGTATTGGAATAAATGTTTTTGTTTCTGGTTAATTTAAGTAAAAATTACAACAATTCTTTACATACTAAGAGTTTTCTGTTTTCATCTACCCATGGGAAGCTATGTACAACAACAGATATTAACACTTTAGGTTTGAGTCCAGTGAATTATGCATGTCAAAAATATAATATGTAACTACTCCACTGGTTGAGATGCATGACAAATCAAAGTTTTTTAAAAATAACAAAAAATCTAAAACAAAGACAAATAGTTTTTATGTGCATGGCATGAAAATTCCTAAATGACTACCAGCTACCAGCCCTAGTTTTACTATTGAGAGGGATGAATACAGATAAATTAATAGCATGTAGGTTGAGGAATGATTTTTAGTAAAAAACTTAGAAAAAACATGGGGAGTATTGATGAAAAGCAAATATTGGTCACCAATATTGCTTAAGGAGAATGTTTTGAATTTGAGCCAAATACAAGCAATAATTAGATATATTGTGATGTTGATGTTGCACTGCGATTGAGATGATTCATCTTTATCATTAACCCAAACTCAATTTCAAATCTTATTATCCACAAACAACCCAGTAAGTTTTACTTACAAGTAAATTTTTTGGCTGCATGTGCAAATTATTTAAGAGCTGAATTTTCTAAATGTTATGATACAATAATTGTTAAAATATTAAATTAATTCCAAATTTTATTTCTGTTATTTATTTTTTGGCAACAAAGATGATCCCTAACAGCCATTTTCATTGGACGGACACTTATGAGAATGACCTGAGAAAGGCCAATGATACTTGGCCTTTGCCATTATCATTTGGAGTAATAATCACTCTTCCTCTTTCTAATTCCATAGTGCTGTTGTGATTTTTATTTTTTTCAGTCTCATCTTACCTTTTGATTATGACCTTGCATTGAGTTGTTATTGAAAGATTTGTACTGTATTTATGTGAATTAATAATGTTTCAAGTAAATAATAAAGATCTAATCAGATCATCCACCCATTACACAAAAATGTTAATAAAAAATCCAGTTATAACACTATAGCACATGTTTTCTTTCGACAGAGACTGAACTACTGGGGATAATTGAAGATTAGTAAATTAAAATGTTCAAAAGAAGATAAAATTGGCTTAAAGCCATGCATTTTTTGAATTTTTGTAGTTGGGTGCCATTATTTAGGGAGCTATGTGGTGAAAAACACCTGCAGTCTGACTTTGCCATCATAATTTATACCAGCAATCAATTTTGAAGGCACTGCATGATATTTAACCATTTTAGCATGTTGAAGAGAAACAATATTTTTTTGTGAAATGAAAATGATTTGTCAATTTCTTTATAATTTGTAACAAACAATTTCATTGCAATGCTAGAAAAAAATAAAACAATATGGGTAAGTATTGCATAACAAGTTAAAACTCTAATTAAAACAAACCACTTGTTGGACACATTGATTTTGATACATTTTAAAAATCATCAAAAAATTGAGCAGATGTACACACCATTACCCAAAACTTGTCTAGCAGAGTGTTTATGGTAGGAGCATGAGCCTTGTTGAAATGATGGACTGATGGAGTAACAACTGTAAACTGTTGCTGTATTCATCTTTCCTGTCAAGGAAAGACCTCCTCTACTCCCCACTAACATAACATGCAATAACATTAAAATCAGAGGCCATATTTTGCAGTAATTAGTTCAAAGCCATAGAAGGTTAACTCCATTCGTTTCCTGAAATAATTATGGAAATTCACCTTATTGACAACATCTTCAATAATAATCATAATGGTTCATGTTGGAAAGTAGAAACAAGAAGCAAGGTGTTAGTTTTTGACATCCAATTGAGTTATAAGTAGGTAGCTGCCCTATTGTAATAATATTAAGTAGTTATTGTACTTAGCTAATAGTTAGACAGTGTAGATAGTTACGTATTGTCATTTTTTGTCAAACAATATTATATTTTTGAGTGTCATTTTGATAAAATAAATGAAATGTGGACATTGATGAGAGAAAATATTGCATTATGATTTTTGAATGGGTGACTTGATAGATGTGCAGAAGTAACAGTAACTGCAGAAACTAAGAGCAACATAAGTGAGCACAACAAACAGACATGTACCTCTATGACTTAGCCCTACATTGCACAGACATGTATGATTGAGATGGTCTGCTGTGTCCTTCCAGAGGGATATAATCCAATGTTCCCACTGCATGTCACAGAATTTTCAGTTTTATGAACCAAGTAAATGATATTTACAAGATACTAGAGCCAAAATTTGCAATTACCCATTTACCCTTTACCCTCGCCAGGCACATTCACCTTTACCCTGTACAATTACCAGGTAATTATCTGGTAAATAAAAAATTTACATGGTAATTATTGGGTAATTACTTGGCTCCAAAATTACATGGGTAAATGATAAACGAGGTAAATGAGGGTAAATAAGGGTAAATTGACATGAACACCAAAAATGAACATAAGTGAATTATTTTTATGGGACAACTCATTTCTTGAAGAAAAAAAAATGTTTTTAAACTTGTTTGTACTCAAAATATTAGAATTTATAGCATCAACTGACCCAGAGCTAAAGTACATCAATGGGTTTGGAGATTTAATGTGTTTGGATGATACAGTAGATGGTAAATGATGGAAGTAAAAGTGATATTTACCATGGTAAACATGAAGGGTAAACAATTCTTGATTTGAATCTGGTAAAGGGTAATCACCATAACCCATCCAATATTAGATTTACACAGTCCGGTAAATTACCCTTTACTAGGTAAGTTGCCTGGTAAATGCGGCTCTAGCCAAGATATGTTTAGTATATTCCTGCATTATTTTTTGTTCTAACCCTCATTTTGAACAGCTTGTCTGCTGGCTGTTGTCCAAGCCAATGCTGCCACCATCCAATCTACATCAATCAAATAAGCATTTTGACACTAATCCTATGTCCATATCTCTAACATAACATGTTGTCTCATTTATGACTATCTTGGTATTGTTATTTGAATCAATCATGACACAACAACAGCAGTAGTATTTATCATTAAACAACAGCATTTAAATACTTTTCCTCTTGGAACCAAATCAGTGCTGCCATGCATACTCCCATTTTAATTGTCAGTTTCATCCAAGGTTCTGTGTTACCTTTCATTTGTATCTGGTAGAAAAAAAAATAACCACTTTGAAAGCATCTTATCAGTATTGATGTCATCTCATCATCAGCAACAATAGCAATAGAGCATTTCACTTGAGTCATCCCACTAGTGCCAAAGCCCTCAGAAAACATGCACTGCTACCTTTCTGTTTTGTGCTTTTGCGCTCAAGGGTTTAAATAAATAATTTAATTTTGACTAAAAAAATCAGTCATACCCTTCCAATTTTTCACTTGCTCCTGCTCGCGCAGAATTGAAAAGATGTGACTGAAAAATTGTGCTGAGTCAACAGTGCAATTATTTACTTTAATTCATTAAAAGCATTGCACCTTTTGTACATAACAATATTGGCTACACATCCTTAATCATGAGCATTGATGCAATGCATTATAACTCCCACTTCAAATTTCACTGTGCAAATTAATATTAATAAACTTAAATTTTGGTAGTTCCTCAAAAAAGACCTCCTTGAAATTTGAATTCAATCAACATGAATCAACAACCACTCATCATGACAGAATTTGGAATTTTCTACCAAATCTCACTGTTTCTCCATTTGGCTTCTTGCTATAACAAGAAGTTGTACATACAACAACCAAAATTTTGTAGGCAATACAAGCTTTTTACAGATACCAATTACTCTTATTTTCATTACTATTTGATCAGGGAAAAACTAAATCCATCAAGACAAGTGCAATCATCAGAGGCCAGTGCTGAAGATGTCACAGTCTTTCCCATCTGTCTAGATGTGATTTTCTCTGTATTAATGTTAGTGATTGATGTAAGAACAATTAAAATAAGTAAAAAGGCTAAATGACCTACTAAAATGGAAGTCTTTGTAAGAAATACTAATCAATAGCAAGAGGACAAACAGAGAAAGAGTGTGCTTTGGCAGAAATGTTGAAAATTTTGTGGTCAGGAGCTGACAGCAGCTGTTTTGCCTGGCTTCCTAGTACCCATATGGTGAAATGGGAGGAATAATACAATTTAAAATAATACAATTCACTTGGCATCATAGTTTTCCTTTTTGGCATCAACAATGACACAAATGCTGATACTGGCAACTACTTCATGACCAGTTGCAATTGATGCCAAGTAGCAACATTTTCATTTTGCATGAACCAATCAAAAGTTCAAAAAGGTTCTACTATAAGAAGTATCACACCTTTGTATTCCATTTCAGTGCTCCAAAGAATTGGCCAACTATCTTTTTTGGCTCATTGGTGTGGAATATAAATTGAGATCTAAGCAAACAAAGAGAATTAAGAACACTGTGAGTGAAAACATTATGAGGGAGTTAATATATATATATATATATTAACTCCCTCATAATGTTTTCACTCACAGTGTTCTTAATTCTCTTTGTTTGCTTAGATCTCAATTTATATTCCACACCAATGAGCCAAAAAAGATAGTTGGCCAATTCTTTGGAGCACTGAAATGGAATACAAAGGTGTGATACTTCTTATAGTAGAACCTTTTTGAACTTTTGATTGGTTCATGCAAAATGAAAATGTTGCTACTTGGCATCAATTGCAACTGGTCATGAAGTAGTTGCCAGTATCAGCATTTGTGTCATTGTTGATGCCAAAAAGGAAAACTATGATGCCAAGTGAATTGTATTATTTTAAATTGTATTATTCCTCCCATTTCACCATATGGGTACTAGGAAGCCAGGCAAAACAGCTGCTGTCAGCTCCTGACCACAAAATTTTCAACATTTCTGCCAAAGCACACTCTTTCTCTGTTTGTCCTCTTGCTATTGATTAGTATTTCTTACAAAGACTTCCATTTTAGTAGGTCATTTAGCCTTTTTACTTATTTTAATTGTTCTTACATCAATCACTAACATTAATACAGAGAAAATCACATCTAGACAGATGGGAAAGACTGTGACATCTTCAGCACTGGCCTCTGATGATTGCACTTGTCTTGATGGATTTAGTTTTTCCCTGATCAAATAGTAATGAAAATAAGAGTAATTGGTATCTGTAAAAAGCTTGTATTGCCTACAAAATTTTGGTTGTTGTATGTACAACTTCTTGTTATAGCAAGAAGCCAAATGGAGAAACAGTGAGATTTGGTAGAAAATTCCAAATTCTGTCATGATGAGTGGTTGTTGATTCATGTTGATTGAATTCAAATTTCAAGGAGGTCTTTTTTGAGGAACTACCAAAATTTAAGTTTATTAATATTAATTTGCACAGTGAAATTTGAAGTGGGAGTTATAATGCATTGCATCAATGCTCATGATTAAGGATGTGTAGCCAATATTGTTATGTACAAAAGGTGCAATGCTTTTAATGAATTAAAGTAAATAATTGCACTGTTGACTCAGCACAATTTTTCAGTCACATCTTTTCAATTCTGCGCGAGCAGGAGCAAGTGAAAAATTGGAAGGGTATGACTGATTTTTTTAGTCAAAATTAAATTATTTATTTAAACCCTTGAGCGCAAAAGCACAAAACAGAAAGGTAGCAGTGCATGTTTTCTGAGGGCTTTGGCACTAGTGGGATGACTCAAGTGAAATGCTCTATTGCTATTGTTGCTGATGATGAGATGACATCAATACTGATAAGATGCTTTCAAAGTGGTTATTTTTTTTTCTACCAGATACAAATGAAAGGTAACACAGAACCTTGGATGAAACTGACAATTAAAATGGGAGTATGCATGGCAGCACTGATTTGGTTCCAAGAGGAAAAGTATTTAAATGCTGTTGTTTAATGATAAATACTACTGCTGTTGTTGTGTCATGATTGATTCAAATAACAATACCAAGATAGTCATAAATGAGACAACATGTTATGTTAGAGATATGGACATAGGATTAGTGTCAAAATGCTTATTTGATTGATGTAGATTGGATGGTGGCAGCATTGGCTTGGACAACAGCCAGCAGACAAGCTGTTCAAAATGAGGGTTAGAACAAAAAATAATGCAGGAATATACTAAACATATCTTGGCTAGAGCCGCATTTACCAGGCAACTTACCTAGTAAAGGGTAATTTACCGGACTGTGTAAATCTAATATTGGATGGGTTATGGTGATTACCCTTTACCAGATTCAAATCAAGAATTGTTTACCCTTCATGTTTACCATGGTAAATATCACTTTTACTTCCATCATTTACCATCTACTGTATCATCCAAACACATTAAATCTCCAAACCCATTGATGTACTTTAGCTCTGGGTCAGTTGATGCTATAAATTCTAATATTTTGAGTACAAACAAGTTTAAAAACATTTTTTTTTCTTCAAGAAATGAGTTGTCCCATAAAAATAATTCACTTATGTTCATTTTTGGTGTTCATGTCAATTTACCCTTATTTACCCTCATTTACCTCGTTTATCATTTACCCATGTAATTTTGGAGCCAAGTAATTACCCAATAATTACCATGTAAATTTTTTATTTACCAGATAATTACCTGGTAATTGTACAGGGTAAAGGTGAATGTGCCTGGCGAGGGTAAAGGGTAAATGGGTAATTGCAAATTTTGGCTCTAGTATCTTGTAAATATCATTTACTTGGTTCATAAAACTGAAAATTCTGTGACATGCAGTGGGAACATTGGATTATATCCCTCTGGAAGGACACAGCAGACCATCTCAATCATACATGTCTGTGCAATGTAGGGCTAAGTCATAGAGGTACATGTCTGTTTGTTGTGCTCACTTATGTTGCTCTTAGTTTCTGCAGTTACTGTTACTTCTGCACATCTATCAAGTCACCCATTCAAAAATCATAATGCAATATTTTCTCTCATCAATGTCCACATTTCATTTATTTTATCAAAATGACACTCAAAAATATAATATTGTTTGACAAAAAATGACAATACGTAACTATCTACACTGTCTAACTATTAGCTAAGTACAATAACTACTTAATATTATTACAATAGGGCAGCTACCTACTTATAACTCAATTGGATGTCAAAAACTAACACCTTGCTTCTTGTTTCTACTTTCCAACATGAACCATTATGATTATTATTGAAGATGTTGTCAATAAGGTGAATTTCCATAATTATTTCAGGAAACGAATGGAGTTAACCTTCTATGGCTTTGAACTAATTACTGCAAAATATGGCCTCTGATTTTAATGTTATTGCATGTTATGTTAGTGGGGAGTAGAGGAGGTCTTTCCTTGACAGGAAAGATGAATACAGCAACAGTTTACAGTTGTTACTCCATCAGTCCATCATTTCAACAAGGCTCATGCTCCTACCATAAACACTCTGCTAGACAAGTTTTGGGTAATGGTGTGTACATCTGCTCAATTTTTTGATGATTTTTAAAATGTATCAAAATCAATGTGTCCAACAAGTGGTTTGTTTTAATTAGAGTTTTAACTTGTTATGCAATACTTACCCATATTGTTTTATTTTTTTCTAGCATTGCAATGAAATTGTTTGTTACAAATTATAAAGAAATTGACAAATCATTTTCATTTCACAAAAAAATATTGTTTCTCTTCAACATGCTAAAATGGTTAAATATCATGCAGTGCCTTCAAAATTGATTGCTGGTATAAATTATGATGGCAAAGTCAGACTGCAGGTGTTTTTCACCACATAGCTCCCTAAATAATGGCACCCAACTACAAAAATTCAAAAAATGCATGGCTTTAAGCCAATTTTATCTTCTTTTGAACATTTTAATTTACTAATCTTCAATTATCCCCAGTAGTTCAGTCTCTGTCGAAAGAAAACATGTGCTATAGTGTTATAACTGGATTTTTTATTAACATTTTTGTGTAATGGGTGGATGATCTGATTAGATCTTTATTATTTACTTGAAACATTATTAATTCACATAAATACAGTACAAATCTTTCAATAACAACTCAATGCAAGGTCATAATCAAAAGGTAAGATGAGACTGAAAAAAATAAAAATCACAACAGCACTATGGAATTAGAAAGAGGAAGAGTGATTATTACTCCAAATGATAATGGCAAAGGCCAAGTATCATTGGCCTTTCTCAGGTCATTCTCATAAGTGTCCGTCCAATGAAAATGGCTGTTAGGGATCATCTTTGTTGCCAAAAAATAAATAACAGAAATAAAATTTGGAATTAATTTAATATTTTAACAATTATTGTATCATAACATTTAGAAAATTCAGCTCTTAAATAATTTGCACATGCAGCCAAAAAATTTACTTGTAAGTAAAACTTACTGGGTTGTTTGTGGATAATAAGATTTGAAATTGAGTTTGGGTTAATGATAAAGATGAATCATCTCAATCGCAGTGCAACATCAACATCACAATATATCTAATTATTGCTTGTATTTGGCTCAAATTCAAAACATTCTCCTTAAGCAATATTGGTGACCAATATTTGCTTTTCATCAATACTCCCCATGTTTTTTCTAAGTTTTTTACTAAAAATCATTCCTCAACCTACATGCTATTAATTTATCTGTATTCATCCCTCTCAATAGTAAAACTAGGGCTGGTAGCTGGTAGTCATTTAGGAATTTTCATGCCATGCACATAAAAACTATTTGTCTTTGTTTTAGATTTTTTGTTATTTTTAAAAAACTTTGATTTGTCATGCATCTCAACCAGTGGAGTAGTTACATATTATATTTTTGACATGCATAATTCACTGGACTCAAACCTAAAGTGTTAATATCTGTTGTTGTACATAGCTTCCCATGGGTAGATGAAAACAGAAAACTCTTAGTATGTAAAGAATTGTTGTAATTTTTACTTAAATTAACCAGAAACAAAAACATTTATTCCAATACTGGTGGCATTAAATAAAAATTGAACAATTTTAGCCTATTTTGAATTATTTTGTTATTTGAACCAGATTATTGAGTGGTACAGTTTAGTATTGTCTTTTAAGGCTAAAACAGTTGTTCTATGATTGTTTGCCTTTTTTGATACAATCAGACATTTCAAATATGCAGATCCTTCAAATTTTACGTGAAATGGTGAAAGTTTGATATTATGTTTCTACTTATTTCTGGAGCAAACCAATTTTAATTTATGTACCTTTTTACTGATTAATAGATTTTTTGTCATGCAGATATGTTTGCATAGATACTCTCTTACATCTTTTATCATTGTGTGCAAAGAATCATCATACAATATTTGTCAGAGAAGATCTCAGAAAAAAAAAACTAAAATTGTGGAAGAAACCTTGGGTATGAAAACCTAGAATTTTATTCATCAGAGTCTGAGCTGGCAATTCATTTAGTAAATTCCTGTCAAACATTTAAAACCTACTTTCATTAGAGTAGATGAAGCTCTGAATCTGGTTTATACTGTATTGATGTACCTTCAAGACAATGGGCCATTACCATGATGAGAGATATCAAGTTTTCAGTTCTCCATTTTTTAGTCAGAATCACTTCTTGTGGATGAATAGTAATAGGGGGTGGCGTAGTACCCTATTTTAGGAAAAAAAATAAAATAAAAAAATCGCTCAGTCCTTCCG
>JALLOT010004401.1:0-10296 GCA_036939595.1 Thalassiosira livingstoniorum | reverse complement strand
TTGGAGTCAACTTTGACATCCCATTACTCACAAACGTGCGAACAGAATATCTCGTAACCTTTAAATTCAGTGTAGAGATATTCCCCTCTCTCCAACGATGTATAATACTCCATGCTTTAGGGCGTGTACAAAAAGTAAGTTTTTAAAGACTCAAAAAATAAATTTAGGGGATATTATATATCCATCAAGAAGTGAAGGGATATGGCTGAGCCAAGCAAACAGCTTTTTCACCAACTCCAAAACAGCTGCTTGCTCTCTGTTGGTACATTCAATGCTGAGAGAAGAGACTGGATTTATGTAGGTCAATAAAAGGGGTCATAGATAAATCAAACTGGGCTCATACAATATTATTGTTAATAACATTTTTTTAGTTTTACCTTAGACAACAAAAAGTTGATGTTTTGTGTCATTTGACCCCAGGTGATTTCACTTATCATTTATTTCTATTGACAGTGACAGTGACAGTGACAGTGACAGGCTGATTTACAGCTGCTGCTCAGTTTTAAAATGGCAGTGTTAAGCTTTTTAGTTTCATGTTAATGACTTTTCTATTGCAAGAGGTAGTAAATTCAATAAATTTCTTGACAGTGATTCTGTAGTAGTGGATGCAGTTTGCTGTTTGTTGAATTGAAATAATATTTGTTATTTTTTGGCATGTATCATTCATTGCTATATTTTTGCAGTTGTAGTACCTTCAATGCCTCTAAAATCAAATTAATCTAAGTACATATCAAAATATGCAATTGCATTATGATTCAGTTCAATCATGGAATCATCATAGCATCTATTTGTGACTTCAGATGGCGGCTTGAGGTAGGTACTTACTTTCTGTTGTTGTTGTAAGACTTTGAAAAGTTAACAAGTGGCCATTCTTCATGTATATGATGGGTGTAGATTTGGGAGTTTAGAGCAGGCATTGATGGAGGTATTTGATGAGCTTGTATTGAGATTTTGTGTGATAGATATTTTAATGTTAAGTTCTTCTATGCCAAATTGTTGCAAAATTCTTTCTTCTTTTGTGTTCCATTAAAGATGGATGGGTCACAGGTGTGTATGTTGGTATTTTGTATCATATTATTATCCTATCTTTAAATAAAATAAGACACCATTCATGTTCTATAACTACTGTTTATCTGCCTTTATACATTTTTTTGATTCCAATGAGTAACTTATTATTGAGTTTAGGTAGAAAATGGGCTCTCATTGTGATGACTGGTACAAGTGAACAATAAAGATTGCATTTGTGGGTTGATTGAATAACATCGCCAATAGGAAGTGTTATTCTGACTGGGTATTCAGTTAATTGCAAATGTTGGCTGGGGAATTGATAGCAATGAAGCTGGTAACACTAGAGTCTAATAATAATACAGCAAAGTTGGTAGAGTGTGCACGTATGAATGCTATGCCATTGGTGGAGAACATGTTACATAATCCACTATGCTTCATTTGTCCCTATTGGGTATTTACCCTCAGGATTGGGTAAAGGGACATGTCATTGGGTAAAAAATATACCATTGACGTGTTCCTCACATGAGTGGGACCCCACCAAAAATATTGGGTCATTTCTCGCGTAAAGGGACATGTGTGACTTGTCTCACTTTCAGAGGGTAATAATCACAATAGCATCATGCATCCTAGCACTCCCACATAATCAGAGACAGTTAAAGAGTAGTCTGGACCCAGTACCAAACTCAGAACCTCTTGCCTTATGATGACCTGTTTTTACAGCTTGTCTAATGTGGATTCTTCCTGATTCAATCCTTTTTGAAATTCTAAAAATTTTCTGTGTTACAGGCATAACATGTTTTTGTTTCAGGGATTGGACAGCCTTGGACACAAAACATAATCATTTTTTTACTATATTTTGGGGAATAAGACACTGTCCTTGCAAAAAGTGGGGAAAGTACCCAGTCTCAGGTATTTACCTGGTCACGACTGGGACAAATGAAGCTAAGGTAATCCATTGCAATGAAAAGTAGTTGTTTGACTATTTACAGTGGGGGTCAGAGTTAAAGATGTGATTTCCATAAATGATCATTTTTAGAGTTAACACTCACACAAATTTTAGCAACCATTCTATGCTCCAAGCAGTCACCCCCCCCCCCTTGAAGTACACTTTGTACATGCCCTTGTTTTTGCTTCTGCCACCACACATGTTTTCTCTTGTGTCATGATAGACATGTCCCTATGATTGATTGGGAAAGGTGGCTGTTGAGTGCCAATCTAGGAGGTCACATCCATGCAACCTACAATAGTTTAAGCTATTAAATTGCTTAAAGATATTAGAATATGGAGAATTTTGAATACTTTGCTGTCCAGGGAACCCTTATTTTTGGATTTGTCGGTCCTGTTGTAATTGACTGGGTGCTTGCCTTTGTTGGGATTCGGATTGTCTGCCTCTCCCTTCATATCCATGACCACATTAGTCATTGCACTCTGTGGTGCTCATGCCAGAATTGCAGCCATTTCCTCTGCCTCATCCATAGACATGGTTGCATTGGTATCCATACAATGGTTTTTGTTGGATGTTGTTGAAAATTAGGTGGTGGACCATAGTTCATTGGTGGGTGCTGTGGTCGTTGTCTTGGAATTGGAGGTTGTGGATGGCATGATCATCCACATTGTATGCCTGATGCACATCCATATGGGGTTGATGCTAGTGCTTCTTCAAAGCAATCAACCAGAGCTGGGTTGCAATATGTTGATTTGGCCTTGTAATTGGTAAACATTTTAAGTCCAAATTATTAGTGATAGCAGCATTGGTGTCTGCCAATTGTTGAAATACTGTAACATTTGCTGTAAAGTCACTTACAAAGTTGGTGACATCATTGTTGTGTTGAATGGATGAATGTTTGTCTGGTGTTGACAAGGCATTGCCACTGAAGTTCAATTGACTTGATTTTGTGGTTGTTTGAAGGTGATGTGCAATTTTGTTTTTCCAAAAGGCAGACAAAGATATCCTTCAAGAGAAGAAATAAATTTAGTTAAATTGTCAAATTATTGCAATTGAGATAAAATGGAAATGAAAAGGATTGCACTGTTGCCAAGTAAGGATGGTTAAGTCTTACAGTTGAGGTTGAGGTTAAGGATGAAGTGGGGTATTAAATTTGGCCAATGGAACCAATGCATCTTAATTGTACTATTCAAAGGTAAGCTTTCCTTGTCATGGTACAAGATATCGTCACTTCCAAAGCAAGCTTTGGAATATATTTCCCCCAAAATTAATGGATTCCAATAGACAACTTTAAGGTTGTTAGCTCAGTCAAAAGTGGCACCAGTAGTGATTGACTGGAGTGATGACCACCATTGTTTCTTTTACTCAAATACACAACAGCAGTAACAGTAAGTAGTCCAGGGGCACCCAATTGACTTTTCACAAGTATCCATGATTTATCCAATCAATACCAAAAAATGAGTAAAGAAGAAAAATGTATCAAAAAATATAGTTTTGATTGTGGCTAGAAAATCTTCAAGTGCATGATTTTTAAAAATGTGACAAATCCACATTCGTGCCATCAGTAAAAGTCATTTAAGTATGCACTTGCCAATTTTGATCTTTGGGAGGCACATGTGTATCCCCATATAACCATCCTCCTTGACATCAGGAAATGCAGAGATATTCTTCAATTTCCTTGTACAGCACTTTGATGAAGTACAAGTAATTTTATTTTCAGTGGCACAGAAAATCATGGGATCAGGAATAAGTTTTTGTCCAGCAAGTATCCATCTTGAATGGTTTTTTTGTTAACTGATTATGGCTTTGTCTCTTGCATTATGCTGGTCCTTCCATTGTCCTCAGTAAATGTATACGCCTTGCTTGAATTATCTCATACTAACATATGTTATCATTGAATTGGGGAAATCTGGTGGAGCATTTTCCATTCATTTTGGATCAACCATTCATTTGGGATCAACATTCAGTGTATAAAGTACACTCAGTTTGAACCTAGTTGCTGGATAGCCCTCCACCCCCCTGGAACCTTGTGCTTACAATGTTTAGCTTGGTTTTCCCCAAGCCAAGAGATAAAACCTGTTTCCAGCTCTGGCACCTTGATTTGTGATGGAAAATGAGACCAACACACCAACTGTAGTGATTTTCTTGTTACATGCACTTGGGAAAGGAATATTGGTGTTTGTTTATTGGAGTGGCTCCTGGTGAAATGAAGATTTAAGAGCTCTGCTGCCACTATCAATGCTTAAATCAAAATATCTGAAGGTATTGGGAGGCATTTTTGGTCCAGCAGCGAACAGATTTTGTGCCTGCCGCAAGGGTGTTGTGAGGTCATTCGAATGATTTATGTTGAGGTTTCTTGCTGCTGGGGTCATCTCCAAAATCCAATTCAAGAACGCCAGTAATATGAGTTTTGGCAAACAGGTCACTTTGCATTTCATTTGGAGAGTGTCTTTGTTGCTTATACTGTTAAATTTTGTGCTGTTTTTACCGTTCTTAGGCTTTCGCTGTGTTCTTGTTGCTGTGTATCTGAAATTCATTAGTTGCAGGCAGAGCGGCCATCAAAGAAAATGATAATAATGGGTTCTTTGTCCATGACAGCTATCTTTTTGGTTTCTGGTCGAACATTGCATAAGAAAATGGAAGCATTATTTCGAATTGAAAAAAGGCGAAGATTCAAATTCCTAAAGAAGATCATGAAAACAGATTGTGTAATTTTTTTTCAAACGATGTACATAATCGTGGGGAAAAATTGTATAGAACTCTGATAGATGCCATCGAACTTCCTTCACCACGTTGACGAAGAAACATTTCAACATTTTTTGAGCACCATATAAATGCGTTGAACTTAAATTAGAATAATCTTATGATTATAATATCTACGCCTCCGCCGAAAATGCAAACAAAACTCAAGGCAAATGCATTATCTAAACGGCTAACTCATTCGTGTTTGCTAAAAGTCCCTATCCTGATGTAGACTTTTCATATAATCCCCTCACCTCCATCCGACCACCCCATTGGAACGATAACAGTATCTAGGAAATACACACCATCAACCCCGTACAAACATTAAGGAAGTTCCACAATTTGATTTCAATGGTGAAATCTAGATCTTCCTTCTCATTCAAACCCCAAAAATAGCAACAGGTACTTTCTAGAAATCTTGAAAGACAATTTGTTCTTTCGCAGTCAATGGTGCTTTCCCATTCAAAAAGTCTTCGTCTTCTGCATCGTCAAGACTCTCGAAGTTGGAAGTGTCCAAAGGATCAGTAATATCAGGAACCCTGCGGAAGCAACGTGACGAGTAGATGTCAGTTTTAGTTTAAACAATAGGTGGCATTCAAACAAAAAAAGAGGTCAATTAATAGTCTACTACTCACCAGGGAGCCTGAATCTGTTTCTTCAGCAATTTACCGAAATTCACCTCTTTCAACCAGTTGTGATTTTTGATCTCCCTGTACCCTCCCGCCATGCACCCAAGCCTCTCACTAGGACGGCGTTGCAACATTCCCCAGATGAATTCGATCGCTGCACGGTTGACTTTATTGTGGTCCTTAGGAACGTTCCACTTTCCACGGACAATACGTTGGAAAAGACCCTTCTGATCAATGCCTTGGACGAAGAAAGGGGTGGTTCCGAATAGCATTTCGTAGACAAGGCAGCCTAGAGCCCAGTAATCCACCCCTCGATCATGTCCTATGAAACAGATCCAAAACAAAACGTGAGGCATGAACGAAGAACCAGAAAGTAAAAATAATAACATAGCCAGCCCATTGCAAACAATAATCGATTTTCATGAAAAACATACCTCGACTCAAAATGATTTCAGGAGCCAAATACAAAGGAGTTCCACAAAATGTGTAGGTTTTATCATTAACGATCTTGGAGAACCCAAAATCAATGATCACTGCATATCCATCCTTATCCAGCAGCACATTCTCTGGCTTCAAATCTCTATACACAATCTGCCTCTGATGCATATGTGTCAACCCCTCAAGCATACCCGCCGCAAAGAACTTAGCTGCACTCTCAGGCAATCCACCATACTGCTCACCACCCTGAATCAAATTCAGCAATTCGCCACCCTGGATAAATGAAAGCAGCATGTAGATGCATGCCTCGTCTTGGAAAGTGTTGACGAGTTTGCACACGAAGGGATGATCAAGTTTGGACATAACAGCACGTTCGCGTTGGACGCCACCAGCTTGTCGCTGATCTAGGAGTTCACGCTTGGATTGAATCTTGAGGGCGTAGGCGACCTTTTTGCCGAAGGGAGAGACGATCCATACGCGCCCGAAGGTTCCTGCACCAAAGAGTCGGTGGAACTCTGTGTTGGACGAGGGGGGGTCAGTTATGTAAGCACTATTCCACCAAGAAGAAAATAAGCATAAATCGTTTGATTCTACGTACCAAGATCATCAAGACTCTCCACAAAGTCCTCGTCATTCTTTGACCTTTTCTGACGGTAGTCTTTCTTCCTACGACATCCCAATCGATGCAGATCCTGAACCACACTATCAATATCTGCCAAAGTGAGCTTCCCTAAAATGGCATCATCCGAAATCACATCCACAGTTTCATCACTGTATTTATTTCCTCCTTTGGCTCCTCCAAACTTCATATTTTCATCGGGAGTCAGGGAGTCCTCGCCAAAGAAACCACCCGGTTTGACGATTCGATTCAAATTTGGTTTTTCTTCCGAGATTATTTCAACTGCACCACTGCGGACGATGTACAAGGCTGGTTCATCGATGTTATCACCTTCAACAAAGATTTCTTTGTCCATTTTATAGCGGACATTAGAAATGAGAGCCACGAGAAGTTCATATTCGAAATCTTCCAAATCGGTATCTTTCAACAGTGGGACCGAACGGAGGAGACGTCGATCACGTGATAAATTAATAGCATCTTGGAGGGGACCAACTACACGAAGGAAGTGAGAGGTGCTCATTGATAGAATGACTGTACGTTCCAATGCCATTGCGGTCTCCGCGCGAGGGGGAGCATTCCCTTCGGAGCCATTCTTGAGCTCATGTCCGATTGCATCATCTCCAAAATGTTCCATCGGCCCCAACACCTGGCTTTTCTTTCCACCGCCACTGAGTTGGACCTTGCCCTCGGTTCCAATGAGATACATCGTGTCGCTGGGATCCCCTTCTTTGAAAATAACTTCGCCCTTGCTGACGGATTTCGCCACCATGGCATCGGCAATTCTTCTCAAAAACTCTCCATCTAACTCCTTCAAGCATTCAATTTCCATGAGTGCTTCTCGTAGTCTGGAATCCTTCCTCATAGTACGTAGCGCCAGAATTTGTCGAAAGGTCTCTCGATGGATCCTCCAAAACGAACATGCACTTCCATCGCTGCAGGGCACTTCGGCCTCATCTCCACTCCCGCTCGAAATGCAATCTGCCGGAGGAGGACAATCGTACAACAAACACAATTCGCCAAAACTCTGTCCTGGCTTGTTCGCCATACCGATACACTTTCCACCTGCTTCAAAATCATCGTAATACCTGACACTTCCCTCTTTGACAATGTAGAAATAATCTCCTACTTCTAGATGATTTAAAATCATTTCCCCCTTTTTACGAACCACGTGGGGTTCGAATGCATCGACCACTTGTTTCATCTCACGTTTGCGCACAGCCTCATCGTCGGATAGGGCATTGGCGAATACAAAGTTCCTCTGAAGGGCGACGGCAATGAATTTTTCATCAGTGGCGCTTTTGGCAAAGACAGGTGGGACGTACGTGATGTCAAACTGAATGGGGGAGGAATGAATGTTACACAGAACATTGTTTGAGACAGAAGACGTGGCAGGGCGAGAATATTCACGATTGGTAGGAGACCCGGCAGCTGTCTCGTCAATCCCTCCTAGCTGCCCCTTTCCCACGGTGCCACTTCCATTCTTGAGGTGCAACTCCTTCATCTGCTGACCAATCTTGTCCATGTGCTCGGTCCCCCTTCGCATACCAAGGAAGAGACCCTGTTTGGGCTCCGAGTCCATCTCGTCGTAGGCTTCGGCAGCAGTGTTGGAGGACATGGTAGAGTTGGTACTGGCATTCATGAAGGAGTAGTCGGAATCCATCGAGGTGGTCGAGGAGGTTTGGTTGGTTGAGGTGCGGGAGGTTTTTAGCTTGATTTTGTTGGATAGGCGCTTCATGGTTGCTGTTTTGTGTTCTTAGTTGTTGCCCAAATCTGGAAGAAAGTGAGAAAAAGTCAATGCCCTTCCTTTCAGTTACAAAGGTTGCTGAAATATTGTTGAAGAATTGATTTCAATCCTGTTGGCAGTACAGTAGGGAAAACGGAAGAAGAGGCACAGAACGAATTTCAGATACAGTGCGAATTCACAGAAACAAGTTCGCGATCAAAAAATCGAACACAAAAATGGATAAAAAAAAACAGAAGAAAAAGGTTGTCAAAAGAGTAGTGATCTCCAAGTTCAAAAGGTGGCAGAAATAAATAATCCCCTCATTCGAGAAGAAGAAAAGGAGCTTCTGATTCGCCCGATATGCTTCTCTGTTTGATTCCGCATCATATTGCACTTTGTCGTGTACCCCTTCCATTTAGCACAACGATGCAATGACATTCTACTTCAACGCATTATGACAGAAGCCTTTCCTGAAGATGGACCTCTCTCATCCCCCTCCCTTCCAAATGTGGTGTGGCACAACAATTCACTGCAACACAATACGGAACCAGTGAATTTTCCTTTGAAATCACATGCATCTACCTGGTTGTATCTGTTCTTTCATATTGATGGAGCTAACCTCAACATTAAAGGCAGGTGCTTCTTTTCATCTCGCGCCTTCGTTACCAGCTTTCGTTGGGATCAGTTTTCGCCACTAATTCGGAAAACGAACACAAGATTTCCCGCATCATTATCGAAAAAATACCTCTGTGCTCGTCAAGTCAACATTGTTCCATCTGGAGAAACACGATTCGAGACAAAAATAAATGTACTGAACTTCATACAAAGGAACTCATCAAAGAACCAGAAACATGAGACATCAGAAAAAAGAGAGAACCCTCTTCACACGTTTCTTTTTATGCCCCATCGCATCTGTCAGGAACCATTTTCAAGTTTGTTTCCCCCCATAATTTCCATTGCGTATGCTGGCAGACGTTCTCCATCTCCCCGAAGACCTGTGGATGCTGCCTAAAGTCCAAACAGTTTTCGGACAATCTTCTGCCACCCTCAGAGCTTTCTAAAATCACTTTTTTGTGAATTTTAATTTTCGCTCTGTTCTGGCTGTCCGGCGAATGAAAATAAGGTCAAGAACAAAATTGACAACTCATTGCCCCTTGTTTGAAAATAAAACAATTCTGGGCAGAGTACAACATGATCCAATGCACGACATTTACAGCCGGTGGCCTTGTACAGGGTTCTATCCAATCTGAGTTGCTCAAAAATCAAGAAAGCTACGCTGATCCCACCTGGTGTCAAATGCCATGTGCCGGGTCTGAAACAAAAGTTAGTAATTAGTACTGTTGACGGACCGATGTTGTTGGGTTGCTTTGGTTTCAAGCCAACGTGTTTAAAGTGAAAAAATGAATGAAGAAAATACCCAAGTGATGAAACCGGAAAGATGTTTTCAACATGGACCATGTATGTGTAGACAGAAATCTTTCAAGATCATCTGTCCATTAGTGTCCATTCTCAATCATCAATAATTGAGAGGTCCTCATGCCCTCGTTCCCGCGCCTCCTCTTTCCTCCGATGCAGATCCCCTGTTAGTTATGCATGCTGTTTTTGATTCCCGATTCATGACGTCCAGACGGCTCTCTGTGTTGAACGCTGACGGCCGGACGGCGCCATCGTTAGTTCTTCGCTTACCCGAACCTCTGATGAAGCTCCAAGACGGTCAATGGGCCGCCCAGTTACTGCAGTTAGAAGGGAGAAACCCCAGTGCCCAGCATTGCCCGGACTTTCAGTCCTTCGAGCTTCGCGTAAAAGTACTATTGAGTATCGAGTACCATATCCAATATCCAACCCATGCGTCGGACATCACACGTCACACCTCCCACCTCGACCCAGCCGCCACCGCCATCCAATCGATCTTCCGCCTCGTGGACAAAGCCAGCAGTAATAATAGTCAGCTCTCAGGCTGACATTGGTCCTTTCCTCTTACCTGATAATTGTTGTGGGATTTGTTTTGCCAATAGCTAAACCTAACTACCTACTTTTATTGTAAAGAACCCAACCAGCGGCGTTGCTTGGCTTGGAGAAGATTGGAGAAATATTGGAGAGGACGGGTGACAGAGGCCTGTCCTTAAAAATGATACTCTCTAGTATCTTTGATGATTTCCCCGGCGGTGGCATTACGTAGAGCCCCTGTAGA
>JALLOT010004399.1:0-10297 GCA_036939595.1 Thalassiosira livingstoniorum | reverse complement strand
GCAGGGATAATTTTAATTTTGAAATATGAAATTTTGTCAACTGAATGCTGCCTGAATGTTAGCAAAATATTTATTCTTTGCTGTTTGAAAACAATTGGATTTGCAACAGATGACAGTTTGCTGTAGAAATGAAAGGAACATTCCTGATTCAACAGGTCTCTTAAACTGATTTTATGTAGAAATAGCACTATTTTCTAATTCAAAAGAAATCCAGTAATGTCCTCAATTGAACCCCTGTTTTTGAATTGTTCTTCATTCAATTTTTTTATGATTATTTATCTGAAGTCAGTGCAACATGGTCATGTATATGCATTCAAGGGTTTGCTGACAGTGTGGTTGTAGTTGTAGCCACTGCAGTCCAGGCATAGGACAGACCACGTACATATGTGGTCAGATGGCTGATTGTAACATAGCATAAATTACTTAGACTCATAAATTAGCCATTTACATTTACTTATCATAGAAATCATCTTTCCTGGTCTAAGAATAGCTCAACCTGTAAGTACAATGATCCCTTCATCACCAGTGATTTCCCATTTTCTCCTTATTCTCCACAACATTTTTTGCCATGATTGGCATGACAAAACCATGGGGGTGACCAAACACAAAAGATTGTCAAATGACGAAAACCTGTCATTGCAGCTCCATTGCTTTCACATTAGAAGAGCTGAAGATGTTTCAGTAAAAATTAAGTCTTGTATGCATTAACTCCTAAATCACTGTGGGGTTCAACCTACAGTGATGAATGGTCTCTCATTACTCACTGCTCTTCAATATTCTAAGGAAGATGCTGGTTTGCAATAATTATAGAGAAGTGACTTCTTGGTTTTTTTATTTATTAAAATATTAAATAAATTTATTTTGAAAATATCTATTACCACAGCATGAATGGCCGTATAAACTATAAACACTGACAGTATTGGAAATTGGCCATTGTGTGTATGCAAGACTCGTCTGGGTTTGGAAGTTACCACCAAAAAATGAAAAATCCAATCAAAACAACATCTTCTTGGAAGAATTGGCAACAAAAATTCAATGCAAACCTAAGTATGACACAAGCAAAAGCCAAGTGATGATTTCCATCCAAGGATTCTTACCAAGAAGGAGATCTTTTTCATTGATAACTTGTTCTTTCAACAAATCCACTGATACTTAAGATATTATATTGAGTAATCACTCAAACCAACCCACATTTCTAGTTTTTACTAATGCAAGGAGATCAGTTGATATTTATAACTTTTTTACTAAAGCCCAGAATAGTAATATGGAGGTATTTACCAATGCAATTTCTTGATTTCATTGAACACACAGAGAGAGTGTTAGTAAATAAGATAATTTTGGGAAAATATTAAAAATGACATCCATCATCAATGTCTGGATTATAAGCAGCTTAATTTATCTTGTAGATTACTTTGAATTAGCATTTGGACTTCACTTCAGTAAACTTGGCCCTCTTTTTGGCATTGTGCTAGTGCTAGGTTTCTTGTAGATAAAACAGATTACAATGAGAAACATTGTCAGATTTTTTGTCTTTACAAAACTTTTAATTAGATTAGAATTCATTACTAGATGGTCATCCATTATAATTATAACAGGATATTATATTGTAGATGATACAAAATAACTCTTTGAACATTGCAATAATGTTTTACATTAGTACAAAACAATGGGATCACACATGCAAAAATAAGTGAGCACAAAAGTGTACAAATATTTGACATTTACCAATGAAGCAATTTATTCAGCTATGATTGTTGAGACTTCCATAGAATATGGGGGTACTAACTACTAAGAACCAATGGAAGGTATATTTAAATATTCATGTTCTCATTACTTATGTAATATATTCAAAATAAGGTCAAGGAATGTTACTAGTGGAAATTTATATTTTTTGGCAATCATTTAAAATTTGGACCAAAACTAAAAAAATAAAAATTCTTTTAATTTTTGATCATAGTTTCACTTACCTAGTCATAAACACATAGAGCATGGAAATCATATCCAAATTTAGAGATTGTCTAGTAATATTTTTGATAAGTACAATCTAGATTTAGAGATTCCTCAAAGAAATTTTTGATGATTATATCCATTACTTCCCAACTATTAACCTAGACATATGTTTTTGGTGAATCAATCCGGCTATGACATGGAAAACAACCATTGTTCTGTAATTAGCATGTAACTTTATGATTATTTTACATTTTCTAATATAAGTCCAAGGTATGGTGACAACCTCAAGAAATAATATTAATAAATTATTCTCTTGAAGTTTCAAGCCAGTAAGACAATATCATTATGATCTATCAGAAGCAAGCATGTTTTTTCTACAACAACAATGGGATGAAACAAGCAACCAAAACTTCTGAATTTAGTACTTTGAAGAAGATCAGCATTTTTTATGTGATTCATGAATCAAATTTCTATGTTTTCAATGTAAAAAACAATAATTCCTTTACAGATATTCAGATTTATTCTTGAAACAACAAGATATTGCTATAATAGAATGGCAAATAACAAACAAAAAATAAATCCAATGTTTTATATCTATAACCTACATTATTTCTTTTATTTACTGATAAGTCAATCTTGTGATATTAGTTATAATATTATTTGTTACTTTTTTGTAATCATTACTAAATCACATTTGGATGGGGATTAAATGACTTCAGAAATGACAAAAACTTCATATTGGTTTCAGGAATGTTCAACAGACTTATGACATACTTCTTATTTAACACTTTGTTTTTGTGTGCTTTGTCAAAAGAGCTATTTTGGTAGCAACATTAGGAGAAGGATAAATTTAGTTATCATTTCATATTAGTATGTCATGATTGAAATATTGAGGTTTCCTTATTTGTCAAAAACTGATCCATTGTTTTCCATTTAATCCTAAGTCATAGAATTTTTATGTCTAGTGAATTCAATAGTTGGTGTCTGCACTGAAATCATGACAAACTATTATTTCACTTTGAAACCTGTTACTATGCCTAGAGGACTGATTTATGGTGTTTAAACCTCACATTGTTATTATTGAATTCTCAATTGACACAGACAACAGATATGTTGAACACAACCCAAATGAAGAATCTGCTTGTTTGGATGGCTACTGGGTATTAATTAAATGCATATCTATCTCTATGATATATCACTGAAGTCATATTGATGAAATTTATTAAAAACTAAAAGAAAGTATCATAATATTAGTATGACCAACATTTGCTTTCTATGGTGTTTTGAATATAATTGATATATTTGAAATGTTATATGTTTAGGTCATGAAAAATTGAAACAATTAACAATTGAAAGTCAAAAATAAATTTCATAGGTATGAGCCATATCATGTAAGTGAAAGCGGTCACTATTTATTAGCACAATCCTATCATTTTTACCAATGAACTTCAAATTAAGAAAGCCATAGCCAACAACATCGAACTCCAAATCCCATTATTTTCAACATATCAACTACATCAACTACAATACTAGCTACAATGATATGGTAATTGCAACAATATTGCTAAAACTGTTGACATTATCACCACAATTATTGTTGCATCTACACAAACACCAATAGTAAGGAAGGTGGAAGATATCATGATCCTTACCATTGTTGTTGTTACATTTTTGTTTTCTACATGGATGCCTTTGGTAGTGTCAGCAGCAGCATTGTAACTACGATAGTGACCATAATTACAAATTACAACAACAACAAACCATAGGAATTGTGTTGGCAATATAATTGTGCCACCAGCACTAACCTTTGAAGATGTCACCAAAACTTTTGATTTATCTTCATGGGATGAAACCTGTTGAAATATGGTTGTGTAGGACACCACAACTGTACTTCGCCTAATGATTTGATGGCAGCTCTAGAAAACTATCTACCTACTATGTGGTTAAATGTCCCCAAACTAATTGAATTGAAACTGTGACAGTATAAGGGCAATTATTTAGAGTTTTTGGCATTGTCTTTTTGCACCAGTACTAGTGTTCAATTGGAGTGGTTGTGGTTGGCATTTCAAATGCCATTAAAACAATGAATTCAGTGTAGAAACCACAGTAGTATTTTTTGGTGGTGAAAGAATTTTGCACTTACTGATTGAAAGTTTTTGAAAACTGACACAAATTGTTTATATTATTATTTTTCATTTCAGATATTGTAAAAAATGCAGGAACTTTTATTGGGAATGAAATCTAATAGGTAAATAACTTGATCATGATGTTCTTCCATTTATTTACTAACATTTCATTGTCCAAATTTCAACTAAGTTTGTGAATCAATGCTTTGATAATATGGATCAATGCTTTGATAATATGGATCATGTCAAATTTCATGCTTGCAGATTCAATTAAAAAAAAACTGCAGTTCAAAACTGCAGTTTCCCTTTGTTTTGAATTATGGGTCAGTTTTGAACCATGGACTACCGTCAAATAGCTTACAATTTCAATTAAATCCTGTTCAATAATAGAAATTTTGACTGCTTTTTGCTTTTCAAATCCTAAATAGACTGAATACAAATAAGCTGTTCCTTTGCATTTTCATTTGTTGGCATTATGGCCAGGTAAGCTGATCATTTCAGTCAACAGCTTATAACACTAAATTTCTTCTTTTTGAACTGACTGGTTCAGCAAAGGTATCACAGAACTTGGAATAGCTTCTTTGAATTTCCTCAACAATTACTTCAATTATTCCATTTGTACCCCATTATGTGTTTGATCCTGAACTTGCTCTGGAGCTGCAAGATTTTGTATGAGCTACTAGTTGGGTTTGTACTTTACATTCTGTTGGGGAGTGTAACTAGAGAAAATGCATCACTCTCAAAAATCAAAAGAAAAGAACAAAATTGTTGAAAATTGGGAGAAAAATTATGGATATTTTTTGAAGGGGTCTACAATCAGACTTGCTAATAACCAAAAAGCAAGGCGGAAATAAAGATAAAGCAGTCCCTCCATCAATCAGGAACAATGGAGTGTTTGAGACAAAAGAATTATGTGCCTCATTTGGCCAATTGAAGGATACTTAGCAATGTACATATTTTTTATGATGTGTCTCCAAGTACATTCAAATCTCTCAGAGTCTAATTTTCACAACAGTTTATCATCATTAACAGCTACAATTTTCTACGAAAAACTCACTCTAAACATTTCCGACAAGGATGAAGTCCTCTATCAAATGCATCTGAAGCTAATATAACATTCACATTTTTCGATCGCGCCAAATGCTTACAATCACTCTTCTTCGGTCCATTTTTATGATCCAATTTGTGAAATGCACTTCCATTCGGTGTCACGACCACTTCGTAATCTTTGTAATCCTTCCACTGCCCCTTTTTGTGAGTTCGAGCAAGTTTTTGCAACTCAACTAATTTATCATAATTGTGAACTTTTTTGGCATTGGAGGGGGAATAGGCACATGCCAGTCCCGCGGCAATGAGGCCTTCGTTTATGCAGAGCCATTGTTGGGGGGTGGATGATTGTTTTTTCTTTTTGGGTTTGTTGGTAGTTGTACCACCTCCATCGGGATTGCCATCCAATGGAACCCAGATAAAAGCGAGCAATCTACCATAATGGTCCGCTTTTTCATTCTCGGAATTATTGTCTTTCTTTTCATCGAATGATATCCAAATGTCCCTCTTGTGGCAGTATTTTTTCGTGTACTCTTTCGCCTCGACAGCAAAAGGTTGTTTCTCTTTCAGTTCTGGAGTATCAATTCCCAAAAGTCTAACTCTAGTTCCATTTTTGGCATCTTCCAATGTCAATGTATCCCCATCATACACATGGTGACAATGATGTTTCTCGGCATTTTTCGGCAATGACGGATACACTGGCGATAATCCCGACTGAAGAACTGCATTTACATGACTGCTGTCCCCACTGCTATCGGTAGTAGCTGCAGTAGCCTTCTTTTTCTTTTCTGCATATTCTTTGGCATGTTTGGATTCGGTGTAGTATCGAGATTGCCGGTCGAGAAATCCATTTACGGCATCGTCGGCGCGGGAGAGGCAGATGCCCATTGTTGTTGGGTGTGACGAGTGTCAGTGTTGTCTCTTGGCTGTCGAAGTCGTTGGCAGTGCTCAGGGTCTATTCAGGTTGTCACCATGGTTTCGAAGGCATACTTATGGATTAGGATCGAGTAGCGAGTAGCGAGGACACAACTCATTGTTGAAGGCCATAGGGGAACGATGTTTGATTTGGTTAGGCAATGGAACGACGAACGACGACATGGCTGGCTCCTTAGGCTCGACATGGGCAATCCATTGGACCTTTATTTTTTGGTTAGTTGGGGGTTGGGGGTTGGGGCGCTTGCGTGCCAGCGAGCGCGGCTGGCGGCTGGATGGAGTTCGTGTGCGTGTCGTGGTATGGTACAATACCATCCATACCATACAATACCATACATCAATAGTAGGTAGGTAAGGTATGGTATAGTATGGTACTGTACTTAAAATAAGTATAGTAAGTAGTATGTTGTAATGACGGAGATTCATGCTGCTCGCCAAAAGCTGGAAAATGTCTACTCGTCTCCCTCCAAATCTACGATAATGGTAGTTAGAAAAAAAAATATTGATATCCAAACCAATAACCAACCGCTAACTTTCTAAAAGATTTCAAAAGTTGACATTCTTGAAGATCTCATTGAGATGAAATTGCAAAAATATCTTTAAAATCAAAATTTATTTTTGGAAGAGTTTTATGCAAAAAATATGTTGTGGTTTTGGGCTGGTGCATATTTTTCACTTAAAATGTGGTGGTTTTAATTTTTACAAGTAAATCACTAACACATGGTCCATTTTTTGTTTGAAAAACACTGTTTTTGAAAGATTTGAGAGATTTTTGTAATGATTCCTCCAGTTGGAAGTCTCATGAACAAGCATATTGCATTGAAAAATCTCTGTGTTGGATCAATACATGCCACATCCTACAATTTTCCAGTCACTTGCTTTTAAGCAAGCAAGATCTTTTGATCAAGTAATCCAATATATTCTTTTCTGCTTCACTATAAAGCCACCAGAGCACAACATTTCCATAACAACAAACATACTCAGATACCACAAACCACAATAAATTTATCAGTCTTCCAAGCATTCTTCAGAAATCATAATATTATTCACCTTCTAAATTAAAATACAATGATTTACCTCTTCTCTGAAAAGAAAGCCGACCCAAAATTTTAAAGAGGAAGGAGAGGTTTGTGATGCAATTTGTTGAAATCCTTTCAATATTTCAAGAAAACATCATCATCTCTAACTTCCAAATTACCTTCATCTGTCGAAAAAACCAGTTGATAACTGTCTTTGCAAAAATTGCCCATCATGGTTAATCTCTCAAGAGGGATGCATCTCCCCTTGGCTCAGGGATCCTCCTGAGCTGCATCAGCTGCATGGGAAGAAAAATTCAAAGCAAAAAAGTGACAGAGCTCACACATGTTGGGGGAACAAGAAAAAATTTTCAGGGAAACTGATAGATGCTGTAAAAAAGTGGGATGCAGGTTCAGCAATGAATGCTTGTGAGAAGCCAATGAAAATGTTGGATTGTTTTTGTTTTTGTAATATAGGGATTGCATAGAACACCTTCAATCAATATGTGAACAATAACATTTCAAAACATCCAAATCTTAACCTGTTAGAATGCCATCAATTGTCTCTAAAGATAGTTCTAACTCCACAAATGATGGGTTCACTCCAACCAATACAAAAGAGGTTTTAGCTGAGCTTCACCATGAGCTCACAGATAAGTAGTCAGATCAACAATTATTATACCAGAAAATTCTTCAAAAAGCACAAGGGGAAGATCAAGAGACCAGTCAAGGCCCAACAAACAATAAGAACGCAATTGCAAGTCACCACAAACCTAAAATATTGCTTGTAAAATAGATTTGATGATGCTTAGGTATTTTTGAGGAAACAGAATAATGGAACATCAAGGAGGACTGGGAATTCATTTGGTGAGATAATTGACCACTTTGTGTTGGGTGGTGATGAGTCCAACTTCATTGCCAATCATGACAGATATTTCAAAGTCATTGGAGATGCTAAACATTGCAAACTTGAGAAGAATGTGGTGGATTCACAGCTTCAAGCTCACTTTATGCAAAGATACCAGTTCTTGAAACAATAGACCTTCTGTATTTCTGATGGTGAGAAAGAAGAATAGGACGGTGTACATGGGCAAGTTTTTAGTGGACAAAAACTGTGAGATTGGTTCCACAGTGATCATGACAGAAAATTGAAACATGACCAATGAAGTGTGGGAGGAGATGTCTCTGACAGTTGTAAATGTTTATCAGAGTTTGCCTTTTGTCAGAGACAATCCACCGTGGTGGATGCTCAAGATACTTGATGGATTTTCATTCCATTTCTACAACTACTTGGGACTAAAGCAAATGTATGAAGCCAAGATCTTGTCCCTGAAAGAGGAGGCAAAATCTTTGTTCATCAACCAGGCCTACAATAAGTTTACTGCAAAATAAAAAAGGATGATGTGATTATCATTGGCCAATCTAAACAGTGCCCAACACATTACAAATGGATTGAAGGACAATTGGCATCTACTCTGTTCTTGATTTGTTACAATTAGAACAACCAAGGAGGATCAACTGATATGGAGAAATTACTTCAAAGATTGCAACCTCTGAACCACTTCTTGAACATTCTTTGGGGAATGGTGCAATAAGATCAACTCTTTTTTTCTACAATCTGGAGAAACATTCAAGTTTGAGGATAATGTGGATGAGAGAGAAACAGCAAATATTAAATTTTGCCAACATTCTGACATGCAATGATATCAAATGAGGAGGTGATGGCAGTAGAAACTGTAAAAAAATATTATGAACCATAGAGTCTGGAATGCATAATAAAAATGAAGGATGAGCATCACATTTGGGAAAACAATATGAATGCCTTCCAATCATGCAATCTTTTAGCCAATGGATGGTCAGAATATATTTATAAGGTAATACCAGACAAACTAGTTCCAAAGATGCAGACAGTTGCAGATTTCACTAAGGCAAGCACAGGACTGACAACACTTCACCTGAAGCCATTGGAATTGGAAATGAAGGGAGAAGAGCTGTTTCTTCACATGGTGGACTATTTCCAAAGAAATGCAAAGCCTGGGACACATCACATCTCTGACCATTTCATAATTGACTTCAAGGAAAATTTTCAAAGTAGATTACTCAGTCAGGACCCATCTGAAATGTTTCAATTAAATATTCTTTAGAGGGTGAGTATCAAAGACAGTGCCAAGAAACTTACTCAATGCACTCTCATTTTTTTGGCTTATTTCAAGAGCAAGTCTCAACACTTGAATGGCAAGGAAAGATTGGATCTTGTTTGGCAAAGGCTGAAGCTTGCAACATGAATGAAAAGGTAATGATATTGATGCATGGATAATGGGAGATAAAAAGAAATGGGATCTGGAGTCTGCTATTCCTCTGGTAAAAGGATCAATTGAAAAATACCACAACAACAACAAATTTTCTAAAAAATAAATGACTGCAATCCTTCTTGCTTGTTACAATACTAGTATTTCTCAGAGTAAAAAGAAGGAGGAAATAATTATGGCATTGGACAATGTCATAGAAAAGATGACGGAAAAAAACTTGATGAGTTTGAAATCTTCATTCTGGAGGGATATGGATATGTAATCATGGGAGGAAAGATTGATAATAATTATGCAATGAATGCCATTGGGGGCATTAATGGTGAATTGGACAAGCAATTCATGTCAGAGAAGGAAGAAAAGGTGGGCTTTCACCTTTAAGCTTATTGCATAGTATGTCTATATAATTTTCAAATAATTTTTGACAGTTTTTCTTAACTAGATAGTGTAATGATGTTGTAATAGATGATGTAGAATTGAGCTCAAAAAAGCCAAAATAAGCACATTTTGAAATTTCTGGGGTTGTTAGGTACAAAACCACCAAGTTTTGAGGTCCAAAGAATTCGTTCGTTTAGCTTTTCAATGAAAAACATACAAGTAAGTACCATACATACCTATAATAATATCTTCTAGAGGTATAATATTTACCATAGTATGTAAAAAATATGTAAAATCGGGGGAGTGCACGCAGAAAAGATGGGACTTACACCTATTTACACGTGGCGGGCGATCGAAATTGAACCACGCACTCTCCATCATCCACGCAGATCCACGCACTTTCATTGACCCAATAGGGCCCCTGACATCGTATGTAAGCCTGGTATGTCTAATCTTGTATCTTTGCTGTCTGCCGTAGCAGCTGAAAGAAATACAACTGTATCAGACCTATGGATGTCAAAATCATTTCCCTTGCTTCCCC
>JALLOT010004398.1:0-10300 GCA_036939595.1 Thalassiosira livingstoniorum | reverse complement strand
GTAATCATGGTTTGTGTGATGATGATTGGAGGGAAGATTGCTGTTGGTGTCAATGAAGGGGGGTTGATAGTGATGTTGATGGCAGTGGATGATGCCAGGGATGGTGGTAGTTTTATTTGTGCTTGGTGGTAAGTATTAGATAGTAGTACTTACTTACTGCCAGCCAAGCAGAATTTTGAGGCGATTTTAGGGAAAGTGTTTTTTTTGTGTATGTATTTGCTACAAGATCATATAAAAAATAATTTATGACATAAAAATATTCGTATTCATATGTATTATGATATACGAAATCGAAATACAATTTATATTGTAATATGTTAGTATATAACGACATAAAAATACTAGAATTTTATCCTCAAAATAATTCTCAAAAAAATATACGTATGTTTACACCACACCTCAATTAACAGCACTATAATACCGTACGTCATCACCATCACAATAATACGCGTAATACCTTAATAATAAAAATATTGAATAATACCATACTACTATTAGGTATCTTTCTATGTACCTAAGTAAGTAGCAGAAGGTATGGTACAATATTTTTTAAGTAAGTAGGACCTTCTAAGTATGGTACCTACTTACTTCATCTCCATCTGTCTAACATTTGTTCAGAATATTTATTAGCGATGCTCAAAAAAATATCCGTTGGTTTCACCATACTGGATTTATTGTGAAAAATTATGTAGGTTAAAATAAGTAGTTCTTGGTATCATATTTCAAATTGATTATGCTAAATGTTACCTGATGCACATGAAAAAGAGAGGAGGACATGTCCAGGACATGTCCTTTCATGTCCTGTCCTCATTTTTTTGGTCTGTGGACATGAAACTCCTACAACTGGACATGTCCAGTATGTCCAGGACAATGTCCTGGACACAGGACATGTCCAGGACATGGTGAGGACATCTGCAGCTAAGACAAGAGCACTTGTTACATGATCTCTTTCATATAACATTTACACCTGTCTCATGATGATTTTACATTACAACCCTTTTCAAATCTCAAACAAAAAAGGCACCATCAATGAAAATATAACTTGAAATATAGAAAAAATCAACCAAATTTTGATAATTAACATTTTTTAACTTGAAAAACTTGCAAAAATGACATTATATGGCTAACTGTATGCTGTATGGTCACCCTAGCACAAAAGGGCCAAAAAATGTCACATCTAAGAAAGAACAAGAGTAATGATAGGGTTGCATATACTCATTTTGATCCTCTTTTGATGCTGGTTATGAATCTGGAATGGAGAAAAATGGGTTTTATAAGTGAAATTCATCTTATTGATATTGGCAAAGTGACAACAAAATGCAAGGGACGTAAAATGCATCAAACCTGATCAGAAATTTCCAATGTGAGTTCAAAAATCATTTTCAGCTCTGCTCCAATCAAGATTCTTATTCTATTATCTCTAGCATACCTAAACATGTCACTTTCATAGCTGTAAGTCTCATAAGGGTTTAGAAGTGATATTGCTGTTAGACTGACCATGCACTTAGCCATATATCAGAAATAAATCATATTAATCCTTTTTTGTTTGACTGCAAAGATGACAGTAGGAGAAGTTACAAATTTAGTTCAATCTCTAATTTTTTTTTATGATTTTCAGTACAATCTTAGGCATATGATTTTTCAGAGACAAGACTTCATCATCATAATTATGGACAATCTGATGGTAGATGAAGGTGTGGATTTTTGTGCTGACATCTTTGTCATGGTATTTCTTATTCTTACTTTATCATAGTAGTCCTAACACACATACTAGTACCTACTATTCTTATGTAGATAGGTAGTAATAGTACTAGCCCTCCAGGGTTAGTGGTAGTGGTCATATAAGTATTTACCTCTAAACTCTAAGTAATTACATGTAGTTATTCATTAGGCCTAGCCCTCTAAATGAATTTAAAGATATGGGTTTAGTGGAAAGCTGTGTAGAAAGTATACTGCAGCCTACAGAAATCATCAGCCATCAAGAAATCATTTTTTTTCACCTCTTGTTGATCTTGTCTCAACCATGGTAAGCCACAAACCACAAGCCACCTCAACACCAGCCTGCAATGGTGAAACACCTGTTGCCCTCCCTCCTATCAAGATGAGCCCATCCCTAACAAATCAACTGCAAGCATCATCTGCAATAAACAAAATGCAGACAATTTTTCCCTGCGTTTATTGGCAAGTAAGATCAACAGTTACATGATACATTTAGTCAGATGACCTGGATCCAATATGCTAACACTGGCAGATTTGATATACTCACTTCCTCAACCCTTATCCTTATATTCCTACCCTTCTCAACTTTCCACAACTGGACCTGATCCAGTAGTATATAAAAAATTGAGGGATAAGTTTCTACTTTTTGTCATGCCAGGGAGAAGTGATCCACATTCACAAGTGTTCTGATGCTGCTACTTTAGTGCTAAGCTTAGACAAAATTCACAATCACAATTTGCATCTATGAATATCAACCTGATCCTTCTGATTCATATCAATTACTAACTGTATAATTGACTTTTTTGCACATATTAAAACCTCTTGCTCTGAAAAATTACAATACTTTACTGAATAGATTGCCTCAATTGAATGTAAAAGAAATTTCCAATCTTTGGATGAGCCAGCTCAAGATTTTGAAAAAACAAAAAATATGATGCAAATAAGAGTACCTTACAGAAAAGTGGGGCCATAAGAAGAATGTTTTCTCTGTACATAACAAAAAGTATTCAAGGTTTTCAGAAATTCTAGTGACTTCATTCCCACAAAAATGAAAACTGGCGGCAAATATTATATGCGGTTTTACATGGTTTTGTACACTGTTTTATCCTCTTCACCATTTCCACATTTTTGAATTGTGTTCATTCCCTTAACAATGCAAAAATATGGTTCTATCTCATACGATTGACATGCCATTGGTTTCTCTCTCTCTCCTTAAAGTGTTAATTCTTCATTCAACAATATTTTGCTTGCTTGTGGATCAGCATTGTACTATTGTACTTACAAATACTATGGTACATAATACTAAAATTAGTCATACTCTGTCATACTACTGCCAGATGAGTAGTAAAGTACTAGTTCAGTCATAGGCTACTTGGTTTAATTAAAAGGGTTAAAGATCGGATCTGCTGCATCCCAATATTATAATATTTCTGTTTACTACTGCAAGTATAATTCAATATTTATGGTGCCTTAGTTTTGTGATGCAAGAATGGCAAGAGCAACTTACAAAACCATGAAAAACAACTGATTTGTCATAATGTATGGAAGAATAATCATACAAAGATGTCAATGAAAATGACAAAGACAGACAGAAGACAATAATGCTAAGTCAGAAAAACTTCAGGTTTAGGAAAAAAAGTCCAACACATGCACTGCTAGTTCTCTGAAAAATGGTGACATGCAACTGAATGAATATTATATAAATTTGGAAATGTAGAATAAATGGATTTGTTGGAAAGTAATGCAATTTCCAACATAGGGTTTCTAGTACTTTATCAAATAGGCTTAGCAGTAGCTTAGCAGGGACTGAATGGCTATTCCTATTACGTATGATTTTTTGTCAATCAAGACTTTTTGCTGCTATAAATGCTTCAATATCTTTGTATTTTGTTGCTTCTGTTTTTCAAATTTCTACGGGAATGTCCACCATTTCTCATCAAAAATGAGGACACACCAGCTGAGGCAATGATAAGTGGCATCAAGATGGGAGTCAAAGAAAATATTAGTGCTTTCTCACTCTCTGGGATCAATTCCTTCTTCGTTTTCTCCCAGGATTCATGTATGGGTTTTGGGCTTTTATTGGATTACCATTCGTTGTACAAATGTTCTTATATTTCATTTGCGTATCATCAACCAATGTAATTACAATTTCAATCTACAAAAAAGTCCTATCATCATTGTTCATTTTTATTGTTATCGTTTCTTCTTAGACATCATTGTATTAATCAACTCAATATTCTTCCTTGCATTTTGAATATACTCTTCAATCTGTTTTGCCTCCTCTTCGTCCTCAAAAAACTTCAACTCACCCTTCTCATTCCTCCTACCTCCACTCCCTCCTGCACCCTCATCCACAGCATCCAAGTCATTCCCAGTACTCCCCAACTCATTCAAATTCACCCTATAAATATACATTGCCTCCTTAAAACAGCTCAGCGCCCTCAATACATCCTTCATCGGCCCACCAAGCAAAGCCCCCATTCCCATTAAAGTATGCGCCACTTCCAAATGCACCTCTCCCCCTACTCGACGTTTGATTTCGAGAGAAGCCTCATAATGCTGAAGCGACAGAGAATTTTGACCAATTTGTGCCAGGCACGAGGCAAGATTGTTCCGTATTGCAGCTTCGATGGTGGTGGCGTTTTCAATGTCGGTGGGTACCATGTCCGCGTTTGTTGCTGGCGGTGTCGACTCCAAGAGATTTGTAGAGTCGGAAGAATCATCTGTGGAATTGGTGGAATACTTTGCGGAGCCAGAGGATGTATGAGTGAAGTTCGTCGTGTTGTTTCTCAGGCTAGATTTTTTGGAGTAATCAGCTGGACCATGATGCAAATCCACAAACTTTCTCAATTTCGTCAAACCATGATTCACCCTCCTATAAAACAAATGTGCACGCAATGCCCGTTCGTAAGTAAATGCAGCTTCGTCATAGTTTTCATTAGTCATGTGAACGTCGGCAATGGTCATTAAGAGGTCGACTACGGCATTTCGTCGTTCGTCTGGGCTGGGATCATTGACATTGTTGACGTTGTTGATATCGTGGATGGATGGTTCAGTCGGATTGTCTTTATTTTCAGTTTCTTTGTTGTGCATACACTCCACATCCATCTGAGCCAACTCCAGAGCCGATTGTAATTTATTCACTGCATCGTCAAAATTCTTTCGTTGGCGTAGTAACTCCCCCATGTTGGATCGAATGTTGACAATTGCTTGGATGTGGCTTGGTGCCATTTTCTCAATGATTTGTGGAGTTAGGGGTGGTGCCCGCTTTTTATACCTATCATAACTTTCCTCGTCGTTGTCTTGATCATCATCGGCCTCTTTGTCAATTAATTCAGGATGAACCCCATAATAATGACACACGTAATTCTTTTCCGCCTCTTCAAATAAATCCATTGCTCTCTCCCACTGTTCTGCTGAACCACTGCCGCCAATAGCCATCACCTGCAGTGCCGCCAGCCCATTGTAGGTTTTACCAATTTCATGATGATGGTCATTCGCATTGGATAATAGTACGGCACGCTTTCGAGTGATGGATTCTTCATACCACCGATGAGCATCGGAAAATTCTCCACATCGTGCGTGGATTGCACCTAGGGAGTGCATGATTTGAGCTGTCATTAGTTGGATGTTGTATTTGTTGTGAATGGTGATATCATCGGTGGTACTGTCATGGTTAAGGTTGAGTAAAAGCTTTAACGCCTCCAAATAAATCTCTTGAGATTGCTCAATTTGTCCTAGTTGATAATATAAATCTCCCATGTTCATGCAGCTTTGTGCATATTCGAGTAATTTATCATTATTTGAATCATTGAACGTTTGATGGTACTGCTGAGCTTGCTCCAGCAACTTTATCCTTCGTTCGTACGGAGTGATATACTTTGGTGGCTCAAGTCCAACTCCAACACTGCCATTATTATTACCATCAACATCACCACTTTTGACATTGTTTTCGTCCTTCTTCTCTTCACTTTTTAAAGCCACAAAATGAGAAGATAATTCTGCCTTAACCAATTCCGCAATCAATTCGCGAGTGTTTTTCTTTTGATTCTGTGATTGGACTATCTCTGCTTCTTGGATGTGCCCGCTATTTTTGTTACTACCTCTGATGGAACGTGATGATGAAGATTGTGTGGATGATGCTTCAACGTTGTCGTCGGGGAGGGAGATGCCATGGAAGGAATTAGGATCTGAAGAAGGATCTGCCTGAGAGTTCATTGAGTGAACCGAACGCAGTTGTAGCTGCGGTCGGAGAGTTGAATTGGGGGCAACGGATAGGGTATTATTCAGATGTTTTGCTGTGGCACTCAATGCATGAAACTGTAGTTTGTCGAAACTGTCGTTGAATTTGTCAAATCTATTGTTGAGTTGACAAGGATCGTAAAGTCGAAGAGGTTTCCCAACGTGTGAGGTCACAAAAGGTCGTGTTGAATTGAGGTGAAATCTATCATTGAAGGTGTAATTATTCCTCGAAAATGTGCTGGATGTACTGAATGTGCTGATTGTCCTGAACGCTTCAGCAGTTGCAGCAGCAGGAGCCGATCGACGCAGGCACGCGAGCCGATGGAGATGGTTGCAGAGCAGCATCTTCGAGATTCAGAGATTGTTCAGATCAGAAGAGTTATGGGATATGGGTTTTTTGGCTCTTGGTGCTTCGTCGCTTGGTGGATGGATCCAATGGATGTCTCTAGGTATGGTGTATGGTGAGCTGTGGTGAGTTTTTTTCGCCGTTGCCGTTGATAGATGGTCGGTGGTTGGTGGACAGCCAATGAATAATTGAGATGAAAAATAACATAATGACTGATGGCTGGCGGCTGGCGGATGTTGCTGGATTTTTGTCTGCCCGTTTGTTTGCTTCCCAAATCCTCAGAAGTCCGGTCGGATCTCGGATCATGGTCAGATCCTCCATCTCCTTTATATTATGAAGTAGGATCTATTACTACCTAAGTAAGTAGCTAAGTAAGTAGTAGGTAATTATTGTATGGTACAATATGGTATGGTACTATTTTTTAATAGACACTTTAGATAGCTCATAGCTCATTCGTTCATCTGCTTCTTCATCAATAATCAATACGCACTTTATTTGCTCCAGACAGATCAAGGCTACACATTATACCTACCATACCTACTTATCGAAACAAACAACGAAAGACAACAGGACTCATAGAATAATCTTTCATTTTGTTTGTTAGGCATCGAAAAATTTACGGAGAGAACGAAAAGGGAAACATGGGCGGCCCTCAAAAATCAACAACTTCTTCGTCTGCTGCGGGCAAGGATAAAGATGGTCAAGGGGAAATTAGCACGGGAAATGAGTGCAAGAAGGAGATATGTATGGAAACCCACACGGCCGCTTCTGCACAAACTCCCGCCCACCGAAACGATGACACGGAGTTAGATATGGACTGTCTCAACCCAATTACCCTCTCGCTTCTTTCTCGCGAAGAACTTTCAGAAGCTGTGACCAAAATCATACCCACTTGCAATCACAACGAAATGATCCTCATCGCGGCATACGTATTGCGTGGCAGCAACAAGCACCTCGGCGAACGGAGAAAACTAGTGGAGCTCATCACAACAAATTGTACAAAGAATTTTCCTTCGCAAGATTTGGAATCCGAAGCCATGGCTTTTCCAGACAATATCCATATTTCTAAGGAAGATGATGGTGCTAAGGGTAATCCTGACAATCAACAATGCGTAGAATCCAATGTTTCCGATGGAAGTCGTAAGGTTATCACGAAGCTTCTTGCTCAAGAAGATGCTGTCACAATGTCACAGAAAAAATCAAAATCCAAAGGGGACAAAAAGTTAGCTTTGAACAAACTGAACAAAAGTGGCTTCTTACCAGGAAATGATACCTTGATCAACCGGTGGGATAACTCCTTCGACAAGCTTCTTCAATTCAAAACGAAACAAGGACATTGTAATGTTCCATATTCTGCGGATTATAAAAAATTGGGACGTTGGGTTAAATTTCAAAGGACATCTTACAAAGCGGGTAAGCTCAAAAAGGAGCGACAGGCACGTTTGGAGGCTATTGGATTTGAGTTTCGAAATCACCAGCTTGACGTTAGTAAGAAAAACTCAAATGATAGCTCTCAACAAAAGCAAAACTGCACTGAGAAGATCCGGTCTGGTGTAGAAGCAACGTGGGAGCTTCGGTTCAATCAGCTCAGTGCTTACAAAGTGTACCATTCGCACTGCAATGTTCCACGGAATCATGAGAGAAAAGAATTGGCATTATGGTGCAAACGCCAGCGGTCCTCTTACAACAGAGGCAAACTCTCCAAACAGAGAATTGAGCGTTTAGAAGCATTGGGCTTTGAATGGGGAAAGACAAGAGTATCACAAACTGATGATGAGAAGGAGTCCTCACTCCAAAAATAAAATTGGGTGTCACTCTACAACCAGGTGCTAGAGTTTAGAAATCTGAACGGCCACTCAACATGTCTCATGTTTGTAAACATCGACAGAGTGAATAAATTGTCGCCAAATGAAGTAAATGCCCATATTTTTGGTAACCTCAATCCTGAAGAGAAGGGTTATTAAACAATTTTACCAAAACCAGAAAAAACATATACTGATTAGCCCCAAACTGAAATGTCACTATTAAATCCGTCTAACTGGAACACTTTGCTGTCCAACCTAGAGGCTGGGTTGAACAATTTTGGCTCAAATCCGTTTTTGAAAGTTTTAATTTTAAGGATTTTAGGAGTGAAAATTGCTAAAATGATTGATTTGAGATTTTTTTCTTATTTTCTTATTATTGTTCAAATTTTTAATCTCTGCAATTGAATTTACTTACACACAAGTTGCTAGCTTCTTGCAGTGATGTTGGAAATAAATTGGTATGTAAATAACTACTATGGTCATATGGTATGGTTGAATATATTTCTAGTACATTAGAGATTGTGCTGAATCAATTCAGCCACTTTTCAGAGCTCTAGCACCACGGGAGCATGCTCAAATAGCAATGTTTTAAGTGGACCAAATCTGTCCAACTCAGTTCTAAGTGGGGCAAGTCTGTCCAACCTAGGCAGATTGGAGTCAATGTAGTGAAGGTTTATGTAAATAAAAAAGATACACATTTTGTGAGCTCGTAAAGATACTCAGGAATTCAGGCAAAAACAAAATTGACTTACAAATTGACTAAAAACCAAATTGACTTTAAGTAGCCTCTTGCATTAGTTAAAATATGGAATACTTTGACAGACAAATTTGCTTTCTGGTATTTACAAATAATATCAGATAATAAAAAATAATATGGTATGGTACCTTAATTATTGGCAAAAAGATACCTGGTTCATTTTCTACATTTTCACCAGGTATATTTTATCAGTGCCTGAAAACTACCAGGTAAATTTTTAATGTTGGTAATTTTAGGTACCTTTTCAAAATAAAAGTGGAGTATTTATTCAAAATCTGTGGTACCATCCCAATTTTTTTAATTTTAACATCTGAAATTTGTTCAAAACAGCCTAAAAGTTACTACTATGTTTTTGAGAGTGTACCTGATATGTTTCTAGAATTTTTACCAGGTACATTTTAAACAAGCTAAAATTTTACCAGGTACACTTTCAAGCTATCAGTAGTTTTTCACCAATTATTAGGGTACTTACAAGTCACTCACACGCAGTGTTTTAGAGTGACTCGCTGCTATTTTTGAGACGTAAATGAAATAAGGAAAAAATTAGGCATGGACCCTATTTTTCAATTGGGGAGATGAATTGTTTCAAAATTGTCCCTAAATTCTTGTATTGCTATTGAGAACTTAGAGAGTAATTCACTTTTTCTTGTGCTGACTATCACATACCTCTGAAATCAGCCACTACATTTTTGGTCAATATTTTATTAATCCTTTTTCACTCACTACCACATTATTATTCAAAATGGTGACCTAATAGGAACATGTTCTTTCAAGTACGCAAACTAAGAATTTGAATAAGAAATCAATAATACCCATGTCAACATGTTCCTTGTTTTGTGCAATGAGCGTGGGTTTTTCGAGTTTATTGAATTTTATCTGCCCCTGTTGTTTCTCATTCTGCACATTGCCAGCTGTAGAAAACATCCACTCCGGAAAGCCTGAGCTATCAGAATGGGCAAGATGTATGCAAGCCAGTTTGCAGATAGTAGGAAACTTATCTTTACAGTTTGCCAAATACCTCATTGAGTCAAACCCCCTCACAACATCTAGTAATTTTAGCTTTGAAACATCTGAGGTGAGTTCATTCTCCCCCAAAGATATAGGAACTCCTTATCCCTCCCTACACTGAACTTATCAAGTATATTATACTGGATAAAAATCATCTTTTTTACTAGCACTAGTTAGCAAATGGAAGGCTTTAGTAAAATCCCCATTTCTCAGCAAATACTCAACCATTTGACCTAATTTTTTTTCCTCTGAAAGGGGAGAGTCTGCTCTTAAACTCTATTCTTGCGGCTGGGAGGAGCAGACTCCGATTTTGACGAGAAACTCCAATGGATCTGACCATTCCCGTAGAGAGGCGTTTCAATTACATTGACATCAAAATTTACGATTCTTAGTATTCATATTTCATTTGTACATACGGTACTA
>JALLOT010004397.1:0-10308 GCA_036939595.1 Thalassiosira livingstoniorum | reverse complement strand
CCGATCTTATGTTGGAGCCCTGGGTTCAAACCCATGACCACCTTTTACCCTGTAATTCTAAATTCCTCTGCATCACATGTGTTCTGGTCATTTCCATATACAATATCCTGTATGTTTATTTGAGACAGTCATAGCACCATGTAAAAATAATATCCAAGCAAATTTGCTCTTTTAGTGCGAATTTGAGTACCTGTTATGATATCCAAATACAGGTTTCAGTATGTATTTAGTAATAAATTCACAAAAAGTTAGTATAGTATCATTTTATCTGTACATCTTTGATGTGAAATATTTTGTTCAACATTTTTTTCTGTTGAATTGATACCAAATTTGTCCTTTTTCATTTTCAAGGTGATTCATCTCACCAAAAAACTGCACTTCATCTCAGTAAACCACCCAAAAAGGAAAAAAATGATGGATTGCACGGATTGGCCTTTCTTCCTGCCTTCGGCATATTTCAAAACAAGATTTCAAATTCAATGAAACCACGAATGGGATCTATTCCAAATTTTCCAATGCCCTACTTCTTCTTTAACTGCTTTTGGATTTTATACAAGTGCTGCCAACAACTACAAGCAACAATGACAATGATGGTGGGGTCAGAGTTGGGAGGCCACATGGATTCAGGGGTAAAAAACATGGAGACAAGTGGAAACATCTCACCAGTAGGTCTGGATCAATACCCCTCTCCAATTCTCCTGTCCCTCCAGTGGGCAACATTTCAAGCAACACTATACTTGAACAAACATGCATTAACAAGGCTCATCCTACAGCTCAGTGGTGCAATAATTGCCTAGCAAACCATGAAAAAATTGGCCATGAAAATGACTTAGCTCCCTAACATCCAAAAATGAATCATTGCCTTGATGACAACTATAGAGTAAGGAAAACTGTGCAACTACTTGAGATAAGAAGCAGCATGTAGCAATTAAATTTTGTCCCAGGATGAAAAATTCTAATGTCAATAAACCACCTTGACCACCTCTAATTCTATCACTAAAATTGTCACCAAAAAAGAAAACCAAAGCATAAGAAGGAAAAATTGAGTACAATGACAAGGAAAACCAAGATCCACCAAAAAATGCATACAATATCCCCATTTCCAGAAGATGGATCCTCTCTCAAAAATGATGTTGGCATTGAAGTGAGTCTGGCGTGGATAAGGGCAATTTCAGAGCAATTTTTTTGTACACCACACACTTTGTCAACAATTCCACTAAGAAGCTCATTGATTGAGCTTCTTAGAAAGATGGTGTAAGGGCAAGCTTCATGTCATCAGCCTTGTCCACAACTGCTGACCTTGTACTCCATATCAAAAATGATACTTTGCCAGACCTCTGAATGTGATGGATTAGCAAATCATTCAATGAATTTCACTTCAACCACAACTGGAAAATGATCCAGACACAACATCTGCTCTAACAAAGAGGCTCAAGTCTTTATGGGGGTGCTAGGAAGCAAATTAAGAGTGAACATCATCAACCAAACTTTGTCTTGTATGGCAAAAAATCAACAAGAATACAAAATATTGCTGCAGACCATCATCAAGCCAAGCATGGTGAAGCACAGCAATCATAGAATGATCTGGATGAGACAAGGCAAGAAATGGCTGCTTTGTTTAATAGGCAGAATCCAAGCAAGCCTGGAATTGTGGTGGCAGGTAAAGAGGCAGAGATAACTTGTAACTCTTTCAAATGTGCTCACAAGGGAGTGGAATCTCAACTTCAAAAGAAAAGAGAAGGAAATGACTTTGCATTTTGGCAAGTAAACTATCAAAAACTGGACCAAATTTTAAGTAGAGAGGAAAGTTCAAGCAACTTTTCTATGGCCCTCTTATGCTCAATTGGGAAATGGCTTTTTTGGATTGCACCTCCATCACAATATATAAAGACGTGACAAATATAATGATGCAATATCTCTTATATTTATCATCTCAGCTCAAAGCTTGTGTCACAGAAAAACAAGCAGGCATTTGGTGCATGTGTTCAAACAATCAAACCATAAGATAGAGAGCAGAAAACAAAAAATGGGGAGATGCAGCTTGGACTCAGTGAACTCTAACACCAGAGTGCAATTGGATTATTGTTTGGCTGCTTGTGGGCAATGATCAAACCTACAAATTTCAGGCCACTTCAAAAAAGTTCTACATGATGGCAGAGCAACTTAATGGCATAATTTCTGAGAAGCAGTTGAAGATGAAGAACTGAACCTAAGTTTGGGTGTTCAAATTCACCTATTGTAATATTCTCTTGTGCAATCTGACTTTTATTTTTTATAAATTAGGATGAATATGACAATGCATATTCTGGATCAATTGAAGTTATCTAAGGAGAATTTGGTAATGAAATAGAGCTTGTTGGACCCGGATGTCAAGTGCTTGGACTTGGAGATTGTAGCATTGGTAGATGTTGAAAAGTTACTCCAACAATCATTACCTCACTTGTAAACAATATTCACAAGCTTATGCAAATGTATGAACTTGAGTGTGCTGTTGGCTGTTTTGACACTGCTGTTTGCAACTGGGCTTCTTTTGAATTAACTTGACCCAATTAACTTGGCCCATTTAGCATCAGATATTCTACAACCCAATCTCATGAAAGATTACACGAACACCAACTTCACCATCAAGGACATCAAAATTTGTTCTTTGAGAGGAATGTACCTCAATTTTGTGCCTGACATGACACATCTCACAAAATGCATGGTCACTGCATTGTAACTGTCTTCAATTAAGAAAGAAAAACACAACATAATGTATGGACAATGCTCTGTAAGCTTGAGGATGATTGATCAGTGTTGGCATGAGATGAGAAGAGCAACAAATCAGTTACAAGAAACAAATCTAACAATTGGGAATTTTGAAAAACATGCTTATTCTTGCATGAATATTTCTCTGGCAACCCATGTGCTGTCTGATTCTGTTGTTAGGATGATCAAAAACACAATGGAGGATAACAAGATTACTCTTTTATTTAAGAACAAGTATGTCTACAAACCACTAAAATTCTTGTCAGTAGCCACAGCTTGGCAGTGCAGAGAGCATCAACAATGCTGACCACTAATAGCTGGCAAAGCTGGATTAGTGGTCAGAACAAGTAAAGTACAGAAAATGTCCCTGATGGACAAAATGGATTTGATGGGAAAAACATGCACCACCCAAACTAAATGGGCAGTTTGGAAAACCTGCAAAGTGTCAAGCATCAATAGTAGCGGATGCAGGACTGAAAGGATTCCTATGTAGTGCAAGCACCAATGTAAGTAGAACATACCAGTAATGGATGCTAGCATTGGTGTTTAAATTTAGGGTAGAGGGTACATAACCCAGAAACATCTGCAGATTGGCAGCAGATAGAGCAAATTGAAATGCTCACTTTTGTTTTGATCAGCAAATGACAAAGCAAATATTGCAAAAATCGGAAAACTGAATTTTCTTTTTAACACGGTACGTCTAAGCCATGGCGCGGGGCACAGCTACTGTCGGAGGGACTGTTGTCATGGGCGCGGTAGTGCCTGGCCGCGGCGGCGGCGGGCCAGCCAAACCCTGGGCTATTCTTCCTGGCAGCACTTTGCTCATATGTTGTGGTTGGGCTCTGCTTGCTGTCATTGTTGTCATTGGCATGCGCCTCTCCTCTGTTTACCAAGCGGCCCCTCTTTGGACAGCGTCCATTTGCTACTACAGCCTTGTGGCTTGCTCGGGACGACGTCCCTGTCTAATTGGTCGGCGACCACAAAGAGGGGCTGCGCCCATTTTGCTTGCCACGCGGCTCTCATTCTCGGCCACGCGGCCTTCCAAATCGCAATGCTAATGTGTCGACTGCTGCCTCTCCTTTTACAGCAACTATGTTCTCTACTTCTCAAACGGCTCCTTCTACCTGGGAGGGGGAGAATGCTGACTTCTACGCTCGGTCCCTCCAGGAACGAATCACATTTGTCAATTCGAGGAAAGTGGCAGCATTGGCATTTGTCAATCAGTTGGGCAAGCTGCAATATGCATGGGCTCCGCGGGTTACATTGGCTTCCGATGGTACTTTTGAACGCCTGACAGCCTCTGCTTCCCAAGACCCACAAACGCCGTTGCCAATTGAGTTACCAGTGGAAGCTCTCGAGTACACGGTCAACGTGATGGAGCAACAAAAATTGCACCCCAAAGCCCCGCATGGTGTTGTGCTTCAGTCAAATATTCTCCAAGGCACAGCCTGGCAAGGGGAAACAAACATCATGGCATACGCCATTCCTACGTGCTGCCTCATCCCCTTCGGATGCACTCCTGTGTACGGATTGATTACCAATCCTGACGTGCTAACAGCTGTCAAAGCTTGGGGAACAGACGAGGGCTTCTGGGCTAATACTGTTCACCAAGCCCATGGCAATTTCAATGAATTGGGCAAGCTACTTGAAATCGTGCAGTCACAGGGAAAGGAAAAGCAATTTATATCTCCTCAAGTTGGCACTACAATTACATATTCCCAGTCTGCACCACACTTGGTGGCTTCTTCTTTTACTGAGGCTGAGGACCAGCAAGCTTTCCAAGAGGTGCAAGCCAGGTTGGGATTTCAACAAAAGCCCCAGGCTACGCCTACCGCTCCTAATCAGAGCAATAACTCTACCCAAGGAGTTGCTAGTGCAAATGTTGTCACACCTGTCTCCATTACCGCAGGCACAACCGGTTCTGTGGGCTTGCAGCAGCAGCCTCAATTTGTGCTTTATTCTGCCCAGTCTGAGGCCGATAAAGCTGATGCTCAGGTGGGAAAGAATGCATTTGAAGCCAGGAATCTGGCGGGAGTTATTGATTGGACAAATGTCACTGTATTGGGTCTGACCAAGCCTGTGCCCTCAAATGCACTCACACGAATTTGGAATGAAACCTCAGCTTCAAATCGCACAAAAAGAGTCAAATCCCTACTTGAAACTGTCTTCGACAACTCACAAGAAGAGGACAAGGATGTGGTCTTGAATTCGTTGCAGCAGGACGCCAGTATGTCCGTCTTCACCACTGCCATGAGCGGCTGCATCATCAATGCTCGTTGGTCAACAGTACCTGCAACATCTATTACCGCCGAATCAACAGTTCTTGACCCAACATCATTCGCTCCTCAAATTGGAACCAGTGATTTGGTTGTTAAATCTTGGCTTTCGGAGCAGAAAAGGGAGAACGAATCACTCCTCGGCGAGTCAGCCTCGAACTCAAGCAAGAAACGCACGTCAATTGATAAGTTGGGTGAACTTACCACTATTCGTTCTGTGGAGAAAATGCTTTCCAACATGATATTGACCAATATGGCATTCTTCGATGCAAACGGTCCCAAGTCAATTGCTTATCAAATCTTCATGAAATTTCTTTTATTCATCAAGTCAAGAGAGTTTCAAGACTGGTCAACTCACGTTGAGCCTCACCAGCCACACTTCCCGTTTGTCATAGCCCAGTACATTGAGTCAGCCTCCATTATCTTGGGAAAAGCAGGTCAAAATTTTGTGCTTCAGGATGCATGCCAAAATAATGATTTTACAAGGGCAAAAACACATCACTTCGATCAGGCCGTGGAGGTCTTTTTGGATTTCAAAAGGGATGTGAAGCAGCTCATCCGCACCCATTTGGCTTGGCAAACTGTCCCTGCAATCACTCCATGGGAACTTGACCCACGTGAGATTAATGCGAAGAAACAGAAGGCCCAACCAACTGTGCAAACCACAGCAACTGCACCAACTACAGCACCAGCTCCTGCACCAGCACCGGCTGCACCATCAGCTCCACGCAACCCACACAACCGTCATATGGGTGCACCATTTGGGCAGGCACGCACAGACTTGGGCTGCATTTTCGTGCGTGATTCTGAGAAGATCACTGTTCAAGACTTCTTCCCCAATGCATTAAAGTCTAAATATTGTATGAATTGGATGCTTTGTGGTCGTAGGTGTGGAAGACCCATCGGTCTGTGCAAATTCGGTCACACAAAGCTTGATGCAATGGTTGATCCAGATAGGACTGCCATGATTGACCATGTCATGGGATCCAAAGACCTCACGCCAGAAATTGGGCAACGAATCGGGCCCACTGGTGCGTCCAGCGGTTGATTAGGGCTCAGTCAAGTCTTTTTTTGCATGGATTACCGAAGTTCTAGTGTTTCACATTGCCTTCTCTTTGCTTGCATTGCCTTTTGCATTTACAAATAGCATCATCTTCCAACGCAGTTGAACGGAAACTAGGTAAAAATATACATAATGCAATTCATTCACAACCAATTCAATTCAAAAAACGATCTAAGCTAATTATTCCTCCTGCAGCAGCACAAGCTAGTATTGCTACCAAACCGCATGCAGACGTTGCAACAGCTCCTACGCAAGTACCACCTAAAGTGAGGCAAAACAAAGCCAAAGATCAACGAGTCTGGCGTGACAACGAAACCAAATATCAACACCAATTTGTTCATGAAAGTAAAAAAGGTAAGCCAAATTTTTCTTCCAAAGGTGACGTTGTCAGAGATTGCAAAATGAAGCCAAGCATTGATATTCAGTTTGAGTTTGAAGCTTCATTGGACGATGTGGCAGTTCTAGTTGCCAGAGGCGAGTATTTAGAGCAGAAAGACATTCAAGCATTGGCTGGTGTTGACGTGGAATACGAGATCATGATTAAGGCAGTCAGTGAACTCAAGCACCGTGATTTCTCCAATCTCAAGCTGCCTCGTTATGACTATGCCTCCCAGAATGCAGTCCAACAAAGCAAAACAAAGGATGCAACAGCCTGTCTCATTCATTTTGGAATGCATGTTGGTTCCCTGGTTCGTTTCTGTGGCGGTGAATACACAGGCATGAACAGGGATATACTAGCCACCCTGGAACGACTACGGCCACACATAGCTGAGGACGACTACAATGACATCCAAAGAATTCTAACTCACGGATGCCCTGCAGCACTGCACTTCACCGAACCAAGAAAAAATAAAATTAAATTCCTCTGACGTGGCAACCAACGATCACTCTCAGGCCACCCAGAACTCATCCAGATCTCTATCAATAAAGAAGAGAAGAACAGCAACATTATCACTGCCCAACCTTGGGCAGTGAGATTCAGTAACGATGCACATCACGTGCCACAAGGACTAAATTTGAAGAAGGATGAACCATGGATTGTCTGGGACAGATCAACCCCAAAAGAACCAGATGACATCTGCATGAATGAGAAGGTTTCCAAGCAAGGAGAGCCAATCATCACGTATGGCCGTACAAAGACAGAGCATGCTACACACGTTTACAATACAAGGGCATCCTATCCAGACGACAAAATACTTACCGCTGCTCCTGACATCACTGGCGCCTTCCATTATCCAAAGCTCCATCCGGATGCAGCTGGTGCATTCAGTTACGTTATTGGTAGTTTCTTTTGCATCGCAACAGCCATTGTGTTCGGTTGCACTCTAAGTGCAGCAAGCTTTGATTCTTTTTCGTCGGGCAATCGTTGCAATGGCTTGCTTCTACTTCACCCAGAGCCACCTTGAGCACAAGTATCAGCAACTTCTAGAATTGTTGGTCTGGGATGAGCCACCACCAAAAGGAACAACTTTCGTCAAAGCCAAAAAGTGTGTGCTCAACCCTGGCGTCAAAGACGGGAATGGCAACCACAAACCAACACCAGTGCATATCTTTGTTGACGATATTTTGGTTGCCGAGATTGCACAGTATATGAGGCGAGCATTGACCACATCTGTGGAGGCTATTTATGCCGTATGGGAGCACCAGACAATCGGCTTCGGCGCGACCACCTCTCTTTCAAAAAATGGAAAGGAATGTTGGTCTCACACTGTACAACTTGGTTGGGTTTGATCTGGAACACCAGGAAACTCACTCTGGGAATTACCACTGACTACCTGGACAAATTGAGGCAACTGTTGAAAAATAAGTGGATCCAACGGTTATTTTTTGATATTGGTGATGTAGCGATACTGGCGGGCAAGCTAGGGCGAATCGGCGAAGCCTGCCCATGGATCTACCTCATTATGAGCCACATCTACGGCTCAATGGCATAGGCACTTTGGGAGAATACCAATTTTCTTATTTCTACCTCGGCAGAATTTTGTGACCTCATCCAGCAAGTCAAAAAACGAATAGCAACAACAGAGGAGGATCTTAGAGAACTCAATTATGCTTCCAAAAAATCAGCCAAAATGAAATATCAGGCAAAAAACTGGTTTAAATCTCCACCATCTTTGAAGGAGGAAATCAAGTTCATCTGGGAATTATTGTGTGATGATAGCATTAAATGGGAAGCACCACTGGGCCACCTAATCAAACGAATTCATGCTTTCTCTTCTTTCCGCTACGCCAGCTTCGAAGGCTTGGGCGGTTTTTCTTTGTCAGCATTTTTCTGGTGGCATATAACATGGCCAAATGAGGTAATGCAACTGACTTTGAAAGCCTTGGGAAACAAAAAATCAAAAAGACTGATTAGCATCAACGTACTCGAGTTTGTGGCAGTGATAATCAACTACGCTGCCACACTCACACACGTCAAACTCCATCCTGATCCAACCGATCCTCACCCAGTAATGCTTAATTGGGCCGACAATCGAAGTGCCCTTAGATGGATTACGCATGCTTGCAAAGGATGCCTCGCTGGTCGTGCTCTTGCAAGATTGTTTTGTTCAATGCTCATAAACTCGCCTCTAGGTATCAATGCAAAATGGCTTTCATCAGAAGAAAACAAAATTGCAGACTCTATTTCACGAATAAAAAAGACTCACTTAAACTCAACGTGTACTTCAATTTTGATTATTCCTTGCTCCAACAGAAATACCCACAGCTGCGATCTTGCAGGCTTTTCCAACCCAGTGCTGCACTGCTCTCGCTAATTTGGCAGGCATTGTTGACAAAAAATTGCCGACTCCAAGCCAACTAAACCAGCTCAAACAGAAAGGTCTCAGCAGATTCACTACATAATATTTTGCCGTGACTTTCACGTACCCGATCCCTGCGGAGTGGGACCGGAGTACGAACAACTCGTAGCATGCTTTGCTTGGTTCCTAATCGAGGGTAATAACATTTACAATTTGGATTTACGCGCAAAAACAGCCAAAGAATATCTAATTGCAGTTAACTTACTTTTTCTATGCCGAGGCTTCCCAGCACCAGTCAATTTCCAGGACCCAACTTCTAAAGCATCAATGCTTTATGCACTTTTGGAAGCATTTGAGCCACTAACCAACCGGCGAAGCCCATTAACACCAAAAATGATTGAAGTAATGTTTGAAATGGCTGAGGAGGCCGGTCCAGATTCGTTCCCAGCCGCAATTCTGGATTGGGTTCTTGCGGGACGCTACATCGGACAAAGACTTGGAGAATTTGCTCAAGAAACTCAAACGAAAGTCAGTTATCATAAAACTCTGCATGAAACTTTGATTCTCAAAGCATTCACAGAAAATGACATCACTTTTTTTGACGAGCAAAAAAACCCCATCCATGATCACGTCAACGACATCAACATGGTCAAGACAATCTCAATTAGATGGAAAGTTCAAAAAAATAGAAGGAACAACGAAATCATAGACTGGGCTCTCAACCACGAGAACCCAAAATATTGCATCGGTAGGGCCTTTTCGCGAATAATCCAGCAAGCACGAAGGCACAACCAACCACCAACCATGCCTTTAGGTCTCTTTCACGAAAGAGGCCATGTAAGATACATAACAGGGCAGAAAATAGCAACCTTTTTTAGAACCGTTGCAAAGAAGGCACACCCACACCTATCCAAAAAAGAAATCAGTAAATTTTCAGCACACTCAATACAAGTAATGGCTGCTGTTCTATTGCAGCAAGCAGGCAAAAACGGAGAATACATAAAAATAAGACTCCGTTGGAAAGGAGAGTCATACCAGCTGTTTGAGGAATACAGACATCCTTGCCCAGCAGCACATGGAAGCTCTCGCGCAAGGCATCCTACCAGAAGAACTGGTAGGTCAACTCACTGCGGTTTTACCAGAAAACATACAATAAAATGCTGAAATCGACAACATGACTGGTGATTACACCAACATAAGAGGTTAAAAGATTCTTTTTTTACTTTTTTCATATGCTTGAAGCTTCCAGTCTGGCCTAATTTGTACACAACATCATTTGATGATAGATGCGTCCAAAATGTACGCATACGAAATGGCTTTGCAAAAATTGCATGTGCTGGGGAGTTTAGCACTAAACTCCTTTTACTAACCTGCAAAAGGTACTAATAAAACACCATTTATTTTACGAAATTCAAATTGGAGTTATTATTAGTATCACTAGCAATTGTTTTTTGCATCAAATGAAACCAAATTAGGTCAC
>JALLOT010004396.1:0-10310 GCA_036939595.1 Thalassiosira livingstoniorum | reverse complement strand
TAATTAAGTACTGTGTGATCATGTTAGAAATATGCATGTAAAATTTTGAGTAGGGGGGTACCAAGCAAAATGTCTGTAGACCTTCAAGTAGGATTTAGTAACTTTCTGGGGAAAACAATAGAGAGATCATTAAGGGGAGAACATAAACAGCTCTGAAAAATTATTCAGTTTTTCCACATCTTATCAGATAATTAGAGAAATTTCCATAGTTCACTTACTTTTATATAAGATTATTCAAGACTCTATTGTGATGGTTATGATGCAATTATCAAGTAGCACTAGGTTGCAACTCAAAATTATAAAGTTGCATTCCACCAAGGCAATGCAGCCAAGGGCAAGGAATGAAGATTACAGCTGCTAGGTCAAGGCAACTGCACAAAAACCTATAACTAGTAACTAATTCAAAAGGCCAATTACCACTGATAGAGATTCATGAAATATTCTATTTTTTCTTATGGTTGTCAAAAATGCAGTAGCCTGACTTTCAAACAAACCAGGACCAAAAGAGCTCACCTACAGGAGATGACAATGCTAAAACCTTTGAAACATACAATGGAGTATTATTTTTAATTCTTGTCAATATATTCTAAAGTTTTACATGGATATGAATTTTAACCTTAATAATATAAAGATAAATGAAGAAACAATTATAATATCATTACTGCTTTCTTTTTGTGCAACTATGTCCTCTAGTACAGCCCACCTTTGAAGATAAAATTTTAAGAAATATTGATTTAACACTGACAAATTTAATGTTGCCATTTTGAATCTTTGATTAATTTCTATATATGAAACCTTTTTGATGAAATAATGTGGTTGGTGTTAATCATCAATTATGGGAGTCGTTGGACCCCTCAGCTTACTATTCTAGTGTGACAACTTCTTCAAAAACTGGTTCAGATACAAGCATCTTAATTGAAAACAATGTCTCAGAAGGAATTACTAAAATAATCTAGTTTTTAGAAATACTTGATAAATTGAAAAATAGACTAACTTTTTGAGGAGGCGGGATCTGTGTATAACATTTTTCAGTTTTCCATAGTTCATCACAATCTCTGTCATTGTATTTTGCAATGAAATTTGGAAGATAAAGCAATCATACAAGTGTAGTTCAAATTAGATTTGTATCTCAGCTGCTCATAATTTACAATATTGCTTGGGGAAAGGGCTATGACAGATCACATTACGGATGTCAATATAAACCCTTTGTTAAAACTTCGTCATGTATGTATATACCAAAAAGTTTTCAGGCATTATTGCATGCAATAATTTCATTAGTGATAGTGCTTCTGTTTGAACATGCTATAAAAACAATGTTGTGCCATGACTAATGACTGTTGATATCAGCATTTTCAAATTTCTTCTTGAACTTGAAAGGACTTTATTTGAAAAAGCAAATCATAGATTTGAAAGTTGAAAATTATAATCTGAACAAAATTTCAAATTTACCTTCGTCAAAAAATACAAAGTGAATCAAAGCCCAAGACCCTAAGTAGTTGATATGGACTGGGTTGATTCATGGATCCAATATCAAAGTAGCAATAGACCATTTGAAACTCATTTTATGTCTAGGAGTACTTTGAAGTCAATAAAGTGATCTTAAAGGTCTTTTAAATATTTGAAAAAATTATTTTTGATAAATGTACTGCATAATCCTAGAAAAACCAAACAACCACTGACAAATTCAATATTATACTTGGATGAGCACAAAAAGGTATGATCTTGCACCTGCATTGCTGGTATTCAAAATTTCTCTACAAGACACCTCTGATTGGTACTAAAAATGCTTTTAAGACTGTTTCATCTTTAAATTAGGATCAATTAGGGAGTTCAAGTAATTATAACTATTACCCATCACTAAATAGGGAAATATACATTTAGATCAAATAATGCTTGGTTCTTAAGAGGTGAGGTGAAAATAAAAAATGTAAATCTGAACATTGAACCTTCTGTCAAAATAATGGACACATCAACAAGGTAAATATAGCTGTTTTTTAAAATGACAGACCAATATTGCAAATTGTTTTGCCTTACTTTTTATGTGAGATAATGCAGCAAGTCTTCATTTAAAATGTCAGCATGTCAATCTTTTTAATGTACAATGGAATATTAAAAAACAACTAACTACATCTTCCTACATCCACACAAAAAATATTCCAAAAAATCTGCTCTGTGATTATGAGTGTTTATCATCATTATTGATCAAATTGTTCTATTATATTGGTTTGCTGTTGAAACCTTTTGTTCAACCAGTTTCAAATTGTGTTTATATAGTCACTTACTTTTTTCTATTGATTTATTAAAGTCCTACAAACTTAGGCGTATTCATTTATGATATGGGAATAGTTTCATTTCTGAAACACTAGATATAGATATTGTTCATTGCCAATAGGGTGCATCACCAACATATTTTGGATTAAAAATTGAATTAATTATTTGAAATTTATTAATTAGTTCTAATTTAACCACATTACTTGGTAATTTAATTTCTTGTCTTCTTTCTATGACCTGTAACCCTATTAGAAAATAAATCTACACATAGACATATTTTCTTAGTTTTTTTTTCAAATTTCAGTACACCTTTGGAGTGTGATATTGTTTTGATCACCTCAATCAAAATTAAAACTTGCTCATTTCATCAAACAATGAAGCATTCTGATTAGCATTCTTTCAATGACATGGTCATGCAGTTGATCTGCATTTAAAATTTATTCTAAAATTTTTACACAAAATAAAAGGTATGATCACTATTATTGAAAAAAATTAAAACCATGTCATTTTGAGAAATAAGACAGGTTAGATCAATATCAATCAGGAAAATAAAAATTGTCCATTTTGGTAAAAAAGACAAATAAATTTAACCCTGACTAAAACCAAAGAAAAAATATCTCCATTGACCCATTGAAAATATTTTTGTGCAGTTTTGATAAATGCATAAAATTTGCTGTTATTCGAGTAGGTCTATTTAACATGTACCTGTACTTAAGATTGCATTATGCCACAGTTCTGCCACATAACACACTTAGTTATATGTGGTGTTATTTTACTTATTGTGCTGTGTGCATTCAGCAAACCAACACTTTTCTGATTGAACAAACATGAAAAATTGTAGAAATCCTTGGTTAAAGACACAACTATATAAAATAGTATCTATACAATAAAAATGATAACCAAACCCATCATTATCTGCAGTGATAATTGATAAATTTAGGTTAAAAAATGATTCAATTTGTCCATGCCAGGTCAGATAATTAGAGAAGTTGCCATTGTTCACAAAAAAATAGACCAAATCCATATCAGAATAAACAAGACCACACTGTACTGGTTTTGATTCAATTAGCTAGTGGCATTTAGTTGCATTGGTTGTAAACTTAAAATCCTAAAGTTTCATTCTACTGAATCATTGTGGCCAAGAACAAGAAATAACAATCATATATTGGGTCAAGGCAACTGTGCAAATATTTACAGCCAGCAACAAAAGAAAATTAAATGGCCATTGATAGGGTTTCATTTGGTGTCCTGCTTTTTTAGATTGTTGTCCAGAAACTGCTGTACCTATAGCTTTGAAGAACCCAGGGTCACAAAATTTTCCTAGTAGTGGATAAAACTGTTTAACAATCTTAAAAACACAGGACTTCATATCATTTTCATTGTTTCCAACACTTTTCCAAGTATACAAAGCTATAAATTAGTAACTTTATTACAAAACGATAAATATAAACAATAGAGTAATAATGGTTTGATTTCTTGTACAGCCATACCCTAGGACTGCACCTCTTCCAAGCTAACATTTTTAAGCAAAATTAGCCAAGCACAGCCTATTTAAAAAAATTTGACATTGTTCACTTCATTATTCCAGCAAAAACAGACCAAAAACACACCAGATTGACCAAGACCACACTGCAATACTCATCATGAAATTATCTAGGGGCATTTGGTTGCCTTTGTCGTAAACTTAACATTCTAAAGTTGCATTCTACTGGGGCATTGTGGCCAAGAACAAGGAAAAACAATGCCAGATGCTGGTTCAAGGCAATTGTACAAACATTCATGACCAGCAATAAATGCAAATTAAATGAACATTGATAGGGTTTCATTTGGTGTCCTGTTTTTTCAGATGGTTGTCCAAAAACTTCAGTAGCTATAATTTTGAACAAACCAGGACCAGGGGGGTTCCCTAGTGGATAAAACTGTCTAAAAAAATTAAAAGCACGGGACTTCATATCATTTTCAACATTGCCAACATATTTCCAAGTTTTTGCATGACAATAAATTATTGACTTTATTACAGATGGAGATATATAGAGATTATCACAGTAATTGTTAATTTTCTTCTACATCTATACCCTAGTACTGCCCTTCTTTCAAAATATCAGTTTATTAGCAATATTAGCCAAATACAGCCAAATTTAAAAATACCATTTTGAATCTTCAGTTTTTTCTATCAGAAAATATTTTCTCGGAAAAAAGGAAGGATTTCTGAAAGGCATTGATGCCACCCGCAGTATTGCTTTCTCATTTCATTTAAATCTACTGCCTAGGTGTATTATCCTTAAGTATGAAAAGCAGTCTTGCAATGTTTATTTTGCTGGCTTGCGCAATAATACCTAATGTCATAACACACAGCCATTGCACATTATTTGTTATAGCATCAGCGATGTGGCATCACATTTTTGACCCCCTTTTAACAGTCAGAACCAAAATTAAACAAAGAACCAACTAACATACAACTAAGTAAACTTATTACAATAACGATTACTTCTGGCACAATTCGCATAGCCTAACACTATACTCACAATTTTCCATCCAGGTTGAGCAGGATAGGCATTTTGCAACAAACCGTTCAGGGTTAAGACCCACTGGGGATCTGCAGGGAGCCGCGAATTCAACTTTTGATGCGTTGGAAAATAATTCACTCAAATTCTTCCCAAAAATAAAGCGCGGGAAATATGTTTGCTTGTGATCAAACTCATGTTCGACAATGAATCTCATGCGCTCCATATGAGACTTTGCCTGAAGTCTCGCCAAAAGGACAGGCAAGCTCATTCCAGTACGTGCATTTCTGCTNTCCAGTACGTGCATTTCTGCTGTCAAGAGAAGGACCACAATAAAAATCATACCCATTGTGGTATCTATGCCCAGCAACTTTGTTTTCGAATTTTTTCCAACCGCTACAAGCAACTTCTTCGTGCAGACAATTTATCCCTACTCTCCACATTATATTTTCTTCCAGTTCGAAACTTTTGCAACCTACGACCTTTTCCATGCTGTATTGCTGAGAGCAAGGAGCACAAATGACACGCCCCTTCGGATGAACAAGTTCGACTTTCTGCCTCCAATCATCTGACCAATTGTTTATTTTTGAAAGAAAATTGCACACATCTTCTGTGTTTGGAAACAAGGCAAGTGAGTATAGACCCCTTCCACAACGCTGCCTCTTTCCTGGTTCTGCGCAGCAAAACACTACGCTGTTGCTTTTTTGGAATTGAATAACGTCATAATATTGTTCATGGTTCCGTAAATGAGGTCTTTTGTTGGTTTTGATTTTATTCTCTGGGCCTGATTCGTCTTCCATTTCTAATTCCAACGGCGTGCGCTGTCTTCCTTTCTGCAAATGTGAGAAATCTTCGCTGATTCTACACTGTCGTTCGTGCCTGCAATTTTGATCAACTAAGTAGGGCGTGAATCCTCGTTTCCAATACTTTGTAACTCTTCCTCGGTTTCGCTCTTCCCCCATCACAAACGGAGTAACGACATGAGTCAACGTTATGAGGGACACGGATGCACGGGGTGCCACATAGACATTCATACCATCGTACGCACATGCAACAGCACTGAGGCACCAGAGAAATAAGTAAAGCTAGTCATGTGAAAGGCGGAAGTAACAAAAATAAAAGCCGATCATATGTCACAAAAATTTCAATACTACAGACCTGATGTCAAAATCAAGCAGCCCCCCCAGAAGATCAGCCTCTGGTTTTAGCATAATCATCTGTGTAACACGGGGCCAAATTTCAATCTCATTCTGCTCCTCGTCAGAAACATCATAATCATCTTCAATACCCAATTCAAAAGACAGCCCATTTTGCGTAAGGGCAAATGCAAAGCCATTAGTCTCCTCATGCCCATAACTGTTTCTGAAGTTTTTATATTTTTTTCTCACAGGATAAAATACATTTTTATCAAATTGTTTAGCGGCAAGGATCAAATCATTTTGACAAAACCCAACCCCGCCAATGTAGCCATTAATCACAGAAAGAATATTGGAATCCACTATTCCAGATTGAGCGAGTTGTTTCATTAAACCTCGAGAGAGTGGCGATGCTTGAAGAAAGATGTCTACATCTCCATCAGAAAAAACGGATGGGTTTCTCCGAGAGTAAACAAAATAATCTGGAAAAACACAAAGCATAAAATTACCCATGAAAAAGAAAAACATCTTGGAATTAATACACGCATTTTCCCCTGAAAACTCACCATTAATTTGTTTCACGATCTTGGCCTTTTTCTTCTTATATTTACATCCCTTTTCCCCAAAATAATTTTCAATTGAGGCATGTATGAAAATTTCAACGATTTGAGGTTGCCTCCATGACGTCAGTGCGGCGAGCACTGCACCTCCCATGACTGCCCCCCGAGGGAAGTGTGCATTGGAAGAATGAAATGATGGTGCTTTATACCCCATGTATCCTTCAAGAACAATTTGAAAGAATAACAAGTTGGGAGGGCAGGGAGCCAAAATGTACGTTCTATCTTTCTTGCTTAAAGATGTGATTTCTCCATAAGAACCGAGAAAGTTGGTGTACCGCTCGTACCCGCTGATATCTATGGGAGTCACACCAGCCCAAGAGCCGTCCAGCTCACGTGGCTCATTCAAAAAACTTCGACGTTTTCTACTGAAAGCTGCTTTGTCCTTCTGAATGATCTTAGAAGATGGGCCCCGCTGCCTCTTCCTACCAAGAGTCTCCGCCTCCGCAGCCTCCGATGGATCGTCCTCACATGGAGGATAGATGTCAAACAAATAGCCCCCATCATTGATGACCTTGCTCAAAGACGAGTCGTAGGTCCCTCGCAGCTTCACTTTATTCAGCCTCACTCTTGTTTCTGTTTGGAGGGCCCAGCATATTTTTTCTCTGTCCGAGAGGGATAGAAATTCTTGCAGACGATCAACTGTCAAATCTCCACTTGGTATGCTGGGATGAGTTTTGGAATCCGCCTGGCCTTTTTCTTCCGCCTTGTTTTGGCCATCCCGGTTGCTGCCGCCACTCTCCTGACTTTGTTTGCCCCCAAGGGAATCCATGATACAGGGTGCATTTATTTCTTGTAGTGCATAGAGTCCATTGTCCGTCACCTTTATTGTAAAAATTGTAGTTTGTGGTTTGTGGTTGACAGTTGACAAAGGTTGATGGTTGATGGTTAGTTGGGGATGTTGGATCAGAACTGAATTTGTAAGGTCATCCCGCCCCACAATACACAGTACCACCCTACCTTAAAAGATTCTAGTCAACCAAACTTGGAATCAATATTAGGCGAGTATCTTTTCATCAAATCAACGGGGGGGATGGAATAGGAAACAAATAATATTGACGTATCCTCCCATTTTGCCAAGTATACATGCAACACACAAAATGGTACAATAGTACTAGTGCAACCAAAATGATCACCCAACCCACAACCCATCATCCCCTGCCACCTGCAATGATCATTCATAAATTTAGGTAAAATATAAAAAATTATTAAGTTTTTCCGCATCTGATCAGATAATTAGTGAAATTTCCATCATTCAATTACTTTTATATAAGATTATTCAAGACTGCACTGTGATGGTTGTGATGCAATTATCAAGCAGCACTAGGTTGCAGCTCAAAACTCTAAAGTTGCATTCCACAAAGGCATATCAACCAAGAACAAGAAACAAAAATTCCAGCTGCTAGATCAAAGCAACTGCACAAAAACCTATAATCAGCAACCATTCAAAAAGGTTTATTGCCATTGAAAGGATTCATTAGATGTGCTGTTTTTTCAGATGGTTGTCAAAAAATGCAGTAGCCAGATTTTTAAACAAACCAGGACCAAAGGGACCCATTATAGGATATCAAAATGCTAAAAATGTTGAAACATACAATGCCATATTATTTCTAATTCTTGTCAATACATTCTAAAGTTTATAAATGGCTACTAACTGTCACCTTCATAACATTAAGATCAATGAAAAATAAACATAATATTGTTCCTTTATTTTTGTACAACCATGTCCTCTAGGAATGCCCTCCTTTGAAGATAACATTTTAGCAATATTGATCAACCACAGTCTAATTAAAAAAAAATGTTTTTGGTTCTTCAGTACATTTCTATCTGTAAACACTTTTTGATAAAACAATGGGAGGTTAAAATTACCATTTATGGGAGTCATTGGACCCCTCAGCATACTATTCTAGTAGTGTGTCAACTTCTCTGAAAGCTGATTCAGATATAAACATACAAATTGAAAACAATGTCTCAGAAGGAATGATTTTCAGTCACTAAACAGTATAATTTGCACAGGGAGTGATTGCATCTGTTACGTTTGTGTCTATTGAACTAATTGATATTTCAAGGGCCAATATATTTGAATATATACACAAGAAAAATGGGTCCAACCTTTTCAGAATTATATGGATCCAAGATCAAAGTAGTAATAGACTATTCCTTTGCAATTCATTTTACTTCTAGGAGTACTTTGAAGCCAGGAAAATGTTTTTAAAGGTCCTTGAAATATTTGAAATTTTTTTTGATCTATGTACTGCCTAATCCTAGAAAAATTCTTCCAGACCAACACTTACAACTTCAATATTATGCTTAGATGAGTACAAAAAGTAATGATCTTGCACTGGCATTGCTGGAATCCAATGTTTTCCACAAGACACCTCTGATTGGTACTAAAAATCCTTTGAACACACTACTTCATCTTTAAATTGGGCTCAATTAAAGAGTTTAAGTGATTATAACTATTACTCGTCACTAAAAAGAGGACTATACATTTTGGTCAAATAATGCTTGGATCTTAAGATGTGAGGTGAAAATAAAGAATATAAATCTGAACAGTTAACCTTCTGTTAAAATAATGGACACATTAACAATACATATATAGTTTTTTAAATAGCAGACCAATATTACAAATGTTTTTGTCTATTTGTGTTTTTTCATGTTGCAAGGTATTTTTATGCGAGATAATGCAGCTAGGCAACAGTTGAAAAAATAGCATTTTAATCTTTTCAATGTACAATGAAATATAAAATAACAGCTAACCACATCCTCTTATGTTCGTGCAAAAAAACTTATTACAAAGAAATCTGTTCTGTGATTATGAGTGTTTATCATTATTATTGATTGAATTGTTCCATGATATTGGTTTGCTGTTGACACTTTTTGTCAGCGAGTTTCAATTTGTTTTGATTTGAAGTCTTACTTTTTTATTGATTTATTCAAAGCTCCAAAATATAAGTGAATTCATTGACAATGGGGAAGTAGTTTATTTCTGAAACTTAGGATATTTTCCATTGCCAATAGGGTGTATCACCATATAACTTGCATTATAAATTGAAACAATTATTTGCAATATATTAATGAGTTCCAATGTAACCACATCACAAAGTATTTCAATTTTGTGTCTTCCTTCCACGGCTTGTAACCCTAAGAGAAAACAAATCAACAAAAAGACATATTTTCTCAGTTCTTTTCTCAGAAGTTAGTACACCTTTTGAAGTTGTCATTGTTTTGATCACCTCAATCAAAATTGAAACTTGCTTATTTCATCAAATAATAACAAAACATTCTGATTAGCATTTTTTCAATAACATGGAGTTGATCTGTGTTTTCAATTAATTTAGAAACTTTCACACAAAGTACAAGGCATGATAACTTCTGTTCAAAAATCTTAAACCACTCCATTTCAGGAAATAAAACAGGTTAGATCAAAATCACTCAGGAAAAGATAAGTTGTTCATTTTGGTGACAAAGAAAAAGAATTTTAAAGAATATTTAGTAATTTTTCATCAATTTTTGTTTGTTCATATTCCCACGCTTATTCCAGATTTGATTCATAAAGCATTTTAGGGATCCCTGACTAAAAACAAAGAAAAATATGTTCATTGATCCATTGAGAATAATATTATTCAGTTTTGATAAATGCACAAAATTTGCTGTTTCCAAGTAGGTCTTTGATGGGCACTTGTACTTAAGATTTCATTGTTTCACAGCTCAGTCACACAACACACTTAATTATGGAGGTATTCTACTTATTGTTCTATGTCCATGCAACAAACCAACAC